>JAOWAY010130852.1:0-10775 GCA_028565895.1 Goniobranchus geometricus
CCCCCACAAAAACCATGCCCCAACTTTTTATACCAGCCCCATCAAACGAATCCCTCTTTATAATCATCCGCTGGTAGTGACAGGGGCATATGGAATAACTCCCAATGTTTTGACCATCATGCCACGGATTGAATTGACTGAAGTGCCCGGAACATCTAACGAGTACAAAACGTAAACAGCAGAAAATGGCCGACGAACTGTCTTTTTTCTCCACCTCGCACACTTTCGTGGCATATAACTCGCTTTGGCCTTGGGTGTATTTACAACGCACAAAACTGAGTTCAAAGTAAGTAAAAAAGAATTCAACTCGTTTTGTAACCATTTTTGTTTATGAACATGAATATTGTTAGAGGAGGCGAGTGGCGGGATGATATGGAATTCTAGCCCTTTTCTCTAGACTAGATCTATAAATGTGACTATAAGGAATTCCTCCCAAAAAAATGATAGAATCTAGAAGTCTAGATCTAGATCTAGAGATATTATCTAGAAGATCTAGATCTACTACCCCCTACGATTACTTCGAATGCTTATCGAGATCACAGTATACCTGATTGCCCAGTAATCTAGTAAATGATGGATCCATCATAAGCACTGGGCTAACTATAGATACACAAATCCGAGGATTGCACATCGACTATGACACCTGACAATGACATGCCATTCCCAAGGCCCAGGTCTAAAAATCTATTATCTAGATCTTGTTGATCAGATCTAAGCTAGATCTCAGATCTGGGCCTATTAGCCTTCTTTGTGCATGTCCAAAGGAATGTGTGAAACTAATCCATTTAACACTCTCATTTTTTAAACTATGCATAAAGCGATTCACAACATTAAACCACAGGAAAAACGTAAACAAAGCCTGAATTCAGTAATCAAGAGATAAGGCAAAGGACGCACAAGAATCTCTAGACCAGGTAGAAAAACCCTATAATAAACAGCGGCAAAAATAAAATCCCGATAAATTCAAATCGTATAGTTATATATAAAATATAAGAAAAAATAGTCAGCCACTTGAAACAGTCCATAATGTGACGTTTACAATGAAGTTTTGGCATGATGGTTGGAGATTGTTTTGGCAACATTACTCTTTACCCACCTTCCTAATGGCCGACAGAGAGGAAAAAGAACGACCGGAAGTGAAAAAGTGAAGACAAAAAAAAGGAGAGCCTAAAAAAACATTTAGAGTTGTTTCCCCTGATAGGCTATTTTGAAAAATTACTTCTTGCCTATGCTACTTCTACGACGAGCTACTCGCGAGTCTTTGCGGAGGGCTTCATCGTATCATTCAAGTAGCTGGTATACTGTGTTATGGTTGCTGCTTTGTAGTCAGACCAGCGCTGTTCAAGTAAATCCATTCTTCACTTGTGCCAGATGCTAATATTGTAGTTCGTTTCACCTTCTCTGCCTTGGCTGTGGTAGCTGAGACTGGCAGTGGTTGTGTAGCAGTTAGATGAGCCGTTTGTTGGTGCAGGTCAATAAGACATAGGAGTACCTCGGGAGCAGTTGAGGGCCGTCCTTTAGAGAAGAGACAACTTACAGTCACTTATTAGATCCAATGTAATTGCCAAGATTCTAGGATTTTTCAGAATTAGGAAAGCCACTTCTCAGAACCACTTCGGAATTACTTTTGGCCAATAAGGCCTTGATACAGACCCCTCACCATGAGCAAATTTATTGTAATCATAAATGACTCTATCAAGTCTATGCCTTTCAGTTAAGCTTTATAAGATAAGCAATTATTACAATAAATCTGAAAGGAATATAGATTAAAAGAAAAAGTAAGAACTGAGAAAATATAAGAGAACTCTAGGGATCCTCTATTTCTTGTTCCTTAGAATATCTGTACCTGACTCCATTTGTTTCAGTCAAATATGCAAATGATTCACTTTTTACACTCCTGCATTTTAAATGTGAAATTTCAAACCTTTTGTAATGGGAATGGTTTTAGATGCCTGACAATAATGGGTTTCAAATAAGTTCACTCACATAAAGGGGACATCCTCAAGTCGAAATTTATCTTGTGTTGTGCACTTTATGCCACCTGGCTTGACATGGTTCAGCTTTTTGAAAGGTTGGGGAGTGAATCCCGGACAGTTCTCCCAGAATTTGTCTAATCAACTTTCAAAACTGTTCAGTGAAGTTTTTTTTACGACGTTGTCTGGCAGGCTATTCCAGGAATTAACTTATTCTGTTGGAGAAATAGTTGGACCTGACATTTAATCGTGATCTTACTTTCAGTAGTTTTTTGCATTGCCCCTGAGGCCTCACATTTCTGTATTTCCAAACAGGAATTTTTGACTGTCTATCTTATAGAAGCCATACTTCAATCATATCTCCTCTATGACTTCTACATTCCAATGAGGGTAGTCGAAGTGCTCTGAGGTGCTCAGGGTAGGGCCTGTCCTTCAAGTTGTCCAACATTTTAGTTGCCCGTCTCTTGACGTCTTCCAATTCACTGCAGAGATTTTTCTGGTGAGGTTGCCCTGAGGCTGTCCATATTCGAGGATCGGGTGCATCCTGTGTCTTGAAAAGTTGAACAAACATTTTGTCTGTCGGGTGTCTGAATGATCCTCTGATGGCGCCGACAATCTGGTTTGCTTTGGGGCTTTATTGTATCATATGTTGTTTGAAGCTCAGTCGACAATGACATCCAGGTCCTTTTCTGCTTCACTTTCTGTTAGTGTTAGAATGCAGTTGGCTTTGTCAGTGTTTGTGCCAGTCATGTTGTATTCTGCCTCTGATGTTTTACTCCAAAGTATGATTACACTGCATTTCTGGGGATTAAACTTAAGAAGCCACCTGCATGACCAATTTTCAAGTTTTGTCCAGGTCATCTTGTAGTTGCTCCGTTGAGTTGTCCTGGTTACTTCTGGTGTATACCTTGATGTCGTCAGCAAACATTTTGACTGATGAGCCGATGCAGGCAGGCAAATCACAAAGAGCAGGATACCAATGAGGGATTCCACTCATCACGCCTCGTTCCTGGGACATGGACCCATTGCTAGATGCCCCTCGGCATCTGCCTCTCATGAGGGCCTCAGTCCACCCAAGCACTCTCCCAGTGATGCTATGCGCTGATTTCTTCGGAGGAAGTCTATGGTGGGAGACTGTGTCGAACGCCTTTTGAAAGTCCATAATAATCTACTCTCCCATCTTTGTCTAATATCCTTGTCCAGTACCTCCAGTAGCTGCATGGAGGAAGATCTTCCTGACACAAACCCATATTGTGCTTTGGTGATGAGATCATTCTGCATGAGGTGATCCGTGATAATGATACTCTCTCTGACTAATTTTTCCATACTATTACAGAGAATGAAGGTAAAGCTCATTGGACGATAGTCGCTGGCACCTGATCAGCCACCTTTCTTGAAGATGGAAGTGACTATTGCCTGAAGCCACTCGTCTGGGATGTCCCCTGTTTCTTGTGATTGTCTGAAGATCATCCTGACAGGGTGGGCCATGATGTCCGCTGATTTTACCAAAACTAGAGGTTTAATTCTGTCAGGATCTGTAGACTTGTTAGGACTTTCTGTACTTTTGTGTCTGTAATGTTGATGTTTTGAAATATGTATTAACATAGTGATAGGTGGGCGGGTCTGGGAGGGGACCAGAATTCTGTCTAATAAATACACCTGGGAAGAATTTGTTTGATGTTTCTGCCTTCTCTTCGTCTGTCTTGGTCTTTCTTCCATCCTTTTGCTTTAGGTCAGCCACTTCTGATCTTATGGTTGTTTTAGACTCGATGAAATTCCAGCGATGCATTTGGGTTCTGCTTTGCATCATTGGCTACCTTTTTCTCCTGTCTTTTTTGTGACAGCCGGCACATCTTCTTAGCCTTGTTTCTTGTTTGTATGGATCTTGTACAATCCTTATTGTTTCTTGTTTGACATCATATTCTAAAGAGTTGGTGCTTCTTCCACACCAAGCAAAGTGTGTCTGTGTCCATCCAGCTTTTTCCTCTCCTATCTGACAATTTTAACATTTGTGTTGACATACTGTCTTGCTATGTATGTAGTTGATCTTTGAGGTATAGCCATACTTCATTTACTGTTTTCCCAGAGAGTTCCATGTCCCAGATAGTTTCAGATAATTTTTGTCTTATCTTGCTTAAGTCTGTCTTTGAGAAATTTTTACGGGATAAACCCAGACTTTTTACATAAGCGGTGGTTAGATTGATCCAGATCACAAAGTGGTTGCTCTTGCCTATTCCAGCAGTTGTTGTTATATCCATCACAATGTCACTCATCCCCCTTTCTAAGGATAAGGTCCATGGTATTGGCTTTTTTTTTCTCCCTCCCTGTTGCTTGTCGGAGTAGTCTGATGTTGTATCATGAATGTGCCGTTGGTAGCTTTCAAGAAATGTGTAGCTGGGTGATTGGGACCTTGCATCACAACTATTTTCTGACCAGTCCACCTTGGGGTAATTGAAGTCTCCCACCAACATCAGGTGAGATGGGTTTCTGTCTTTGACCTTCAAAAGTAGTGTGTTGAGCCTTGTATTTTCCGGGGCACTACTTGGACTTCTGTTTACTACTCCTATGAGAATCTTTTCATTGTCCTGTTGATAGCTTTCCACAAAAACTGATTCTGAGAACTTGTGTTTTATCCAGCTCTTCACACCTTGACGGTTTTAATTCTTTATGCCCATACTCCTCTGTTGGGTATCTCGTGAAACAGTTGAAACCCTCTATTGCAATCTCACAGTTTTCAATTTCATTATCTGCAGTTTTTCGGTTTCACCTCTATTACCCCGATGACATCTGGTTGATGTAGTTCTATCACAGTCCGAAATTCAGTTTGTTTGTTCATGATCAGCGTTCGTGTAAACAAATGCAGTCTTTCAATGTATTTATATCATGACTGGGAACTTGAGAAGGAAAGCATTTAAAATTATACTATGTACATCTGATCCTTTCTTATTTTCTTACTTGCTGGATTCTGATCCTCTGTGGGATATTTTCCCCCGATTCTTTGGCCTGATCTGTCTTTTTCATCAGCTCCTGGAAAAGATCTTCTTTCTTTCTATAGGCGTGGTGTCCTTTTACACAGATACTCTCATATATTTTTGACTTTTTAATGGCTTCCTTTTATTTGTTACCATTTGTGTCTAGTTTGATTTCTTATCTTTTCTGTGGTAGGCCTTCAGTGTATCATCCCTGAAGTTTCAGACGAAAAAGTCACTCTCACTGGCCTGATCTTTTTGCCCATCTTTTCCTGAACTTGCTGATGTGACGGTGAACAAATAGGCTTTGGTCCATGTATAGCTCTTCCAGCAGCTTTTCAATCAAGATTTCGTCCTCCTTTATCTTGTCTTCCCTGTCTTACGTATTGCTATCTGGGAGCCTGAATACCACGAGGTTGCTTTTTCTCTTAGCTCTCTTCAATTTCTCCCAGCTGTTCGTTCTATCTCTTTGATATGATGTCATTAACTACTGTTTTCTGTGACATCAATTGGAGATTGGGCACCTTGGGATACGTCTTTCACTGCCTGTAACATCTTCTCACGGAATCTTAATTTATTTCTATTAAAATGACTTATCCACTCGGTCATCTTTCTCCGTTAGTTGTGTTAGTTTCTGGACCTCTGTTTTGGGGTGTAACACTTGTCCTAAATACTTTGAGGCGACCTTGTCGAACTGCTTAGAGCAGCACTAGTTGGAACTTCTTTCGTGCTATCTGTCATTATCAGTTCATAAGTATCATTGCCTACATTTTCATGTGATGTATGAATGAAACCATATTTCACATAGTTCACATTGCAATACTTTGACTTTCTCTGACACTGTAGCTAAACATATCGCAACATTTATTTGACATCTCTCTTTGGTGAATTCGTCATGTATGGTTAAGTGTTTGTTGATCTAACTTTTTGGAATCAATTTTGGCAAAAATAGATCTCCATGATTCTAGACTGTACATTCTAAACTCGAGAGACTAGATCCAGTGTTCGCCACAGATCCAGATTCTAAGTTTTTTCACAAAATTTAACAAGATTCTTCCAAATATAGGGTCCTGAATTAAAGGGACTAATCTCCGAAACAAATAAATCACAAATTGGGCCATGAAATGTGCCTAATCCACAAATCTAGACTGAGTCAGGAGAGAAATCTTAACGTGTCTGCCACCTTGGTAGACTTCTCTGCTCTTTTACTTGCTGTTTAATATTGCTGGAGAGCAGAAATCTATTACAGAGCTGAGATTGGGCCAACTTGGAACAAAAAAAGGCTTTTTATCAACAGCACCTTTGACCACTATATCAGGCAGATGTGTTTGAAATATGCCTTCAAAGATGCACAAACGTTTTTGGTTGTGTATTTCAATCCACTTGTTAATTTATTGAAAATTGCTGTTTCTTCCATTGCACTTTCGCTCGATGGCACCATTTCAGCCTCCATTTTTAATTCACCTCCTTTACGGGAAATAGCACAGTATTGTACTTATGTAAAATAGATCTACAACTACTATGAAGGGACATTAACAGTGTATATCTCATAATGTATTGTTCATTTTAGGTTTAATCATACAGCGCATAGAGCATTGTTTTCACCGTGGATATGCGCTTTACAAATTCTATGTATTATTTTATTGAAAGGCGCGTAACAGAAAGTCAGCGAGACCTATAGATCTAGACCTAGACCTGCTGGTAATTAGGATTTGATTCATTTAGTGCAGTTTAAGAGATGAGGTCATTATTGTTATTTATAGGATTCTCCTTTATTTTAATCAGGTCAGACTGTGCACCTCTGTTATTCTATTATAAAGCTGGGTTTGGGCCAACTTGGAATGCAGAAAGCTTTTTTTTTTAACACCTATGATCACCATATTTGACAGATATGTTTAAAATGCATTTGAGAGTGCACAAACAGCTTTGGATTTTTGTATTTCAGTCAGTTTTTGCATTGATTAAAATTGTTGTTTGTTCCATTGCACTCTCGCTCGACCGCTCCATTTCAGTTTCAGCCTCCATTAAAAATTTTTAATTTAGTTGTCAAGGGCCACAACCACCATTAGAGACGCTTGCACTAAGTTGTAGTCATTCAGTGATGTCTTCTATTGGAGTGCTAGACTTGCATAAATTGTGGATTTGATTTTAAGTTGGGAAAGGGTAGTTTTCCGTTTTGATTGCTTACGATGGCTATTTCTTGGCATCTGTTTAGTCTTTTTAATTATAATTGCTTTCTTTGGAGTTGATGAGTGGCTTTTTAATTTGAATCCTTTTGATAAGATCCACTTTGTACATAAAGTAAAACAAATTTTTTTTTTTATGCATTATGTATTTCAATGATTTTACCAACATTGTCTTATTAACCTTTTTTCATTTCAGTGCCGTCAAGCGTGTGATGGATTTTCTTAAATTTGATGGCAAAACTTCCTTCATATGTCTCAACAACTTTTGACCATGGATTCCAATCTAGTATTTCTTAACAAATTTGGGCCACTGATTTTTATCGCAGCACACTTATCAACTGGCATTTATGGCTTGTTTTATGCAATGCCCACACTCTATCAAAGCCATACTGTTCTTTTAATCATGCAGGTACATAATCAATGAAATCTAAAATGTGCTAATATTTGGACCAGTTCTGGCTATCGATTTGTCTTGAGTAGTTTTACACAGTCAGATTTACCTTTGGTACCTTGCCCAACCATTAGCCTTAATTTCTTGAATTTTCATAAAATACAGACACTCATATCCTTAGCAACATACTCCATAAAAACGAATTAAGAAGTCTTAAAAACTTTATTAAATTTTAATCTGATTTTGGCATTCTTTAGACAATGTCTTTCAAGCTTCCTTTACCTGGGAGGTGAAACACCCTATAAATGCAATTATTAGTATTCCACCCTACTTTAGGGGTCTTAACAATTGTTTCCACTTTCATGACAAATCCACTTCACAGAACTATTGCATTGTTTACTGTGAATAATGCCCATAAACTCTGTGAAAGCATCATGACGAGTGATGCTTTTCTTTTTCTTTTTTTCCCCACTGTTTTCACTTCATCATTAAATTGTTAGTGTGTTTTTAGCTATGAAAAGAAAGCTGTCTAATTCCCCCTGTGAAAGCAACCTTCAGATGGTAAGCCATATACTTTTTAGAGGGTAAGGTATACTGAAAACCCATTTTTGTTAATGTATATAATATACATGCACCATATTTTCACTGAATTTAGAAGGCCCATATAGTAGAGGAACAGACATAGAAGCAAAAAAGATTGAACAAATATGAACTGTAGTTAAGGGCCTTCGCTATTTTGAAAATACACAAACATTGGTAGTTTCAAAATCTTCAACGCTAATGCTGATTTTCAAAAATCTTTACACAGAATATACTGAGAAATAAGTACATTCTAGGTGATTTTGTCTGTCAAAAGAGTATTATTGAAATCGCACAAAAATCTTTTACAGGTTTATGTCTTATAATATTAGATGGAGGACCTGAAGCCCATTTTCTCTTAGTCAAACTTGATAACACTGATAGTGAGTCACATTTTGTTGTTCATATTGTTTAATCTTTCACAATTTTTAGATCAGAACTATCTTTTATCTTAATGGGAATATTTTAACTTCAATGGAAAAATAAACTATTTTGAATATGTTCTCTTTTATGGAAGGTTATTGGATGCATTGGACTCATTCAAGTCATCATTTGTTGGTCCATTGCTAGAAAAATAGATTCAAGCTACTTGCCCACACAACCATCCTTGATGCCACCTCAAGTACCTGGTCAATCATTGACAAATATTGACTCATCATTGAGTGAGGGAAAGAGTGAAACATTGGGGAACATACATATATTGATGCCTTCGGGAAATGCACACCAAAGGGAAGAGGGATGTAAAAGTACCATGAGTTTTAAGATCAACATTGCTACTAATGTAAATGGAATAAAAGGGAAAAAAGCCTTCCCCTACTGGTCTTGGACTCCTTGCTTCACATGTCATTTTGTTCGGCCTCCACGGTGTCATCACTGTCCACTGTGCCAGAAGTGCATTCTCAAACGGGATCATCATTGCTTCTTTACAGGTACCTGCATTGGGGTAAAAAACCAGGGTCATTTTATTGTTTTCATGTCTTGGGCTGTTTTTGTCACATTGTTTGGTACGTGTCATATGTTACCTTATACATATTTTGAGATTTTACCAGCTATCTCCTATTTTGATTTTCTCCCCCCAATTGCAGTCATCAGGGTAATTTTAGGACACGTTCATGTCTGTGTTCCCCTTTTAAGTTTTTTATTTTGGGTTTTATTGACACTTACAATCTTAAGTATTGTTGTGTTTTACAACATCATAAATGTAACAGTGAAAGGAACCACAGCATTCGAACTTGAGAACGAAGTCAAAGTCATCGACTGTCGCAGTTTTTCTGACCGTTGGAATGATGTTCTCGGTCGAAAGTGGTTATTAAGCTTTTTGATTCCATGTAAAGGTTTGGTTGAGGGTCAAGAAGATGCCTTGATATGGCCCCATATCAAGCTGTAACCTATTTCTTTGAAATTATAATCTCTTTAAAGTAAGTTCCAAAATTAAATATTTAGATCATTAGTCAATTTAGTTATCATGTCACATTATTTATGCCTGAAAATCTCATAAGTTCTCCAAATTAGGAATAAATGCTCCTTCCATTTAATCTTGTTAAATCTAAGCATAAGAATAAAAAATGAAATTGAGAGAAAATAGCATTTTCAAAAGGCTTAAAAAAAAATCTGCTGTTAAAAATACACATACATCATGTATAAATATGAATGTTCCTTGCAGAATTTTGTTTATTCTTAAGGAAAGTGCATTTGTGTCAGTATTAGACTGAATTGGAATGAGAACATCATTTGATGGCATTGACATGTTCACACAAAATTGAATGCATTGTTAGTCCTAAGTGTCAATCCTGTAGGTCCTCCACTTGCTTGACAGAGACACTGTGCTAGTCTTCTCATACAGGATATAAGGTTTTCAATATATTCATCTGTCATGTCTATCCCGAATTAAATGGATGATTTTTAACATGGTCTGAATTTTCAATGTGGCTTTGGTTTTGTGTTGACTATTTCATCAGATCCAATTAATGTTCAACAGGAGATATGTTGGGGCTAACAATACTCTACCTCTATTTTTGAAAGTGTGATGTGTCTGAAAATTCTTTCTTTGCTGCTGCCTGGTATGCATTGACAATGTCATACATAATTTTATTTGATGGATAGTACCATTTTTGTCTTTCAAAAGGACACCATGCTAATTGAGAATGGTTTCGATTTAAGCCACTATATAGCCTTGTTTTTGCTATCCACCTTGATGAGACATGTTGTCCTGATGCCTATTATGCCTCCCGATATAACTCTTGTTCATCATTGCATATCCTCAGACATGTTACACTGTTATGTGACAATTACATATACTAGCAAAACCACTAAGGTCCCCTTTTGGACTTTATAAATAAACTCCACGCATATACATTTTTAATGATCTGTTTTGTTTAGAACATTTCCTTGAATAATGACAGCAATGTGATAAGATCATATTATGAAAAGAAGGTTTGTTTTTGTAATTGTGAACAATGCAAATTTTTATGAAGGCGCAGTCAACTCCAAGGGGTATAAGCTTATATTCATTTCATTTTGTATTATTGCTTGGGGGAAAAACTGTTCGAAGAAAGACAAAGGTAGGATTGACAGACTCATAAAAACATCATCTAGGTACAACACTAATAACATCAACACGCTGAATGAGATAATAAAATCCACCACAGAGAAAAAGATCATAAATATTGTTGGAGAC
>JAOWAY010130963.1:0-10774 GCA_028565895.1 Goniobranchus geometricus
ATCAGATAAGACTATCATGACTTTTTATTATTTTTACCCAAATGCTGCAGTTTATGCAATGATTTCAAATTTATAAAAGTTCTAATAATTCATAAGGGTTATTTTTTTTTTTTTTTACTGTTTTTATCCACAAACGTCCAATTTCAGCATCTTGATTCTCATCGTATATTATTTACAAGATATTTAACTTTTCTCTCACTTTATAGATGGATACCAATTTATTAACAGAACATCCATGTTCACTTAATTACACATTTGTTCATTTTATAACCTTATATAGGCTTTAAACATGCTTTTCATATATAATCCTCCATCGGGTAATTTCGCCATTGGGTCTTATTGGATAAATTCACCTGTCAACTATGACACTTGGATCTAGGCCTGATTCAAACATTGCAATTTATTTCATTAATAATAGTTATGGTTTAATTAGGCCTATGCACTTCATTTCATTTCAGTTTTCCTCTAATTTTACTAACCTGTTAATATGGGGGAAAAATCTCATATATTCTAATACCACTTTCAACATGTACCCCAAAGGTGACATGAAAAGACAATTAATGTCATTCATTAACTCATTCTGTATGTTAACTCATATGTTGTGTTCATTTCTTAAAACTCTTACATGTTATGTTCTGTTGTTTTGAATTAGATACTTAAATACAAAATAATCAAAGCTTAAAGGAGATAGGCCAAGGACTATGAGAGGACATTCTTCAAGGATTTAAGACAGGAAATAAAGTGTAGCGAATTTGCCTGACAGTGGTGGTAAAATTTACGGACACCTGACGAATTTGCCCAACAGTATGGTAACAGAAAATTCATCAAAACCAATGAAGTTCAAAGCCTGCGACAGCTAACAAAAGTAGAAACATGCCCTCTGATTGTTTTACACCTGCCCTATGTCGAGTGGTCTCAGTCAAGACAGGACGGTGATCTTACAATAGAGAACAAAAGGTGCTGAAGTTGCCTGACCCTACCCTAGTCTGTCTATAGGCTGTTCTTCCATTTGCCCAGCCACTTCTAACTTTAATTTGTATTATGTGTCAAATTTTTGTAGACCATATTAGTGCACATTCTTTCCTGCATGCATTTCGTTTTTAAAATTTGGGCACTTGTTGGATACAAAATCAGCAGCCATTTTGGGATTTATTTGCTTGCCACACAGGATGCTGATATTGAGTATTTACCGCCAAACTTTAAAAAAAGATTTGCCAAACTTTTAAAACCAAATCAGCCCAATCATTAAAGAATTTAGCACTGAAAACTGTCACAAGATGAAACTTAATGAAACCTCCCATTTGGGATGTTCCCCCAAACCTGCCTTCTACTAAACTTCTTCTTTCAGGGGGGAAAGCAAAAGTAATAAAATCCACTGCTTAATGTGAATTTTCATTGAAAAAGTTAAGCTCGCAAAATAATTATTGAAACATTACTTTTTCAGTGAAACATTTAGTTGTGTATAACACACTGGTACTATCAGATCTACTGCAAGAAGTAACAGGAGATGGAGAAAATTTCCCCATATTTATATGTATATACAGACTTATTACAGACTTATATATATACAAGTCTACTACCATTCTGTACAATAGTGATCAATTGACCAATGTCCCTTGACCAGTCTTTTTATGGCAAGTCTTGCTCACATTTACATTTGGTAACGTCTAATTTTTTATTAGAATCTTATCACCTTTAGTTGTTATTTTTGAAAATAATACTAATACTCATGTTTCCCATTGTCAGAAATTGTTTTATTTGCTATTTTTCTATTTTCAGAGACATTTGTGTTCAAAGATCCCTTATTTCAGAACAGAAAAAGGCGGTATATGAATAAATCTGAGATTTATGAGCAAGCTATTCAAAAGTCTGTCAAGCTGAGCATTTGGAAGAAACAGTATCAGTGGTCGCAGGATGACTATGAAGTCGTTTCAAAGTAAATTTTTAGAAGAGACCTTATTTACTTGTTACTGTTGTGCTGCTTTCTTTATGCATAGATGGGATAGATAGATATCATGGTTTATCTATTGCAAACTATTCCTAGTAGGAAAATGATGTGTGAACTTTTCAATTAAGAACAGATATTAAGTGAAGTGAGCCTTTAGGCAATCAGAGATATTCACAAATGAGTTAAATGATTCTGGCTCAAAGATTCAACTTTTAACTCTCTTGTTTCTTAGTCTAGTGTTGGGCTTTTTTTTATTTTTTATTTATTTGTTTCCAAAAGGCTGTATTATAGAGGAACACTTATCCTAGGTTAACTGATTTCAAGAAAATGAAGACCATGTGATAAAGGGGGTTCATGAGGAGAGAAGACTGGTCAGCTTTCATTACAGTACATTGTAGGCGTTGTAAATGGAAGTTACTTCTTGTGCAAGGTTTTGTTCACTTGTTGAGTGGCATAGATCACCCTATTACTGATGGAATGACATGATTAAATGTAAATAATGGAGGACATTCAACTATGCCGTTATCTATGAAATTTTAGTCTAAAAATTTGTTCTCTAAGTCTAGATGTAAAGTATATCTTGCTTGTTTTCATTGTTGGACCCAATAAATAACAAATGAATACTATTGTTATTTTTCTAATCCATTGATGAAAGAGTGATGTATTGAAAAGACATGAAACATACAAACTTCCTCTTCACATTTTCAAATTTCTCTATCTTAGCAGCTTCCTTTGTTCGCATAATTTTTAGGTTGTGTCCAACATTTGTGCATTTAAGGACCTTGGCCAGTAACCTTTCCAAAGTTGTGTGACGTTTACAATGAAAGCGTGTCTGTGGAGGAGGCGTAGAAAATAGGTGTAATTCAATTCATTTAATATGAAAGATTCTCCCTGATTTTAACTTATAATAAAAAAAGAAAAATCCATCAATTTCACCAAAAAGTGCAGATGTTTAGGAGGAAAAATAGATCTAGTTGTTAAAGCGATCAGTGCTTGATATTTGGCATTAAAGAGAAGATAACTTCAGCTGTAGAAAAATCTAATGCTCATTTTACAGACTATTTGTTTTCATGATATGTAACTTCCCTATGTAATAACAGCCCAGAATTTTAGTTTGATTAGATGTGTTAATAAAGTTGGTTTTACTTATTTTTTTCTTTTTTAGATTTTGATACAAAATATTATAAGACTTTGCTGAATCTCTTTTATGAAGATAGTTCTCTTATATTTTCATCAAAATACATTTGCCAGCACCTCATCTTTCAGGGAAATGAACAAATACACAATGTTCAGGATTACTCAATGAAAAGGATGAGAGGACAAAAAAGTACTCAATGGATATAACATTTTGATGTAACAAATGTATTTTTAATTATTTAATGTCGGGAAAAAGCACTACTGAGCTTGCTAAGATTTTGTCTTTTAAATATTATGTGCAATACCTAAATTCTACAATGTACTTATACTATGTATCCGACAATAAAGAACTGTTTGAATCGAATTGAATGGATGCATTTTTATTCTTAATTCTCTCATGTATTGTCAAGGACCAAGCTCAGTAGCCTACATTAAAATACATATACTCTGAGCCCATCCCTGGAAAGAAATTTTTGGAATGACTTTCCACAGCAGAACACTTACTGTATCAGAACAGTCATAATCATTAGCTTTTGATTGAGTAGGTTTTGATTTTAGAGGCCACAGCTGCAATTTCTTGTTACCTGATCTCTCGTGGAAGAGGATGAAAGAAGATAGATTTGTTGGCTTGGTTTTGGCAAGGAATAGGACAGAGTTTGAGGAGTTGTAATTTCTTGTCGAGTACCAGAATGAATTTGTGGATCTTGTGATGCATGCAGGGATTTTATAGTGGCTGATTTTTCATGTATAGCCTTGAGGAAAGTTGTATTTGTATTTTTTGAAGAGCAGTTGTTACATAATCAGTTTCCCTTGGTTACAGGTTTTGATTAATTTTGCCATTGTTCTCTGGTTTAAAAAAAACAACAACTTTTGCCTTCTGGTTTATGTTGGTCCCTCACCATGCAGGGTTGGATGTAGATGGGTGAAGTAGATGATGAAAGCAGGTTGTTGTTTTTTTTTATAACAGTTTACAGAGAGCTCAGTGTCCCACTCTTGATGCTTTAAGTCTGGTGCAAGCCTTCTGTTAAATGAAGGCTAACAGCATTTTACTGGTATGCCTTCGTCATTTGCCACGATGCCCCCCTAAAATTGGAAAATGCAAGGCACTTTCAGCCTTGCCTTGCCCAGCCATCAATCTAATGATCAAATTCTGCTCCACTGAAATGTGTGGTGATTCCATACGATTTGAAATGAACATATCATGACATCATACTATTTTACCTCAAATTGAAGCATTAGAATTCATAACTTGAGTTTTAATTTCTCTACTTCCTGGTCAGACAGAGCTGCAGTTGCGATTTTCAATCTATTCATAAGTTATGTTGATTTTTTTTAACTTTCATATACTGGTTTGTCTTTTTAATCTGATTCCACAGTGCTGAATATTTGTATTTGAGTGCTAGTAGCTAGTTTTATGTAATTTTGATTAGACTATCTTTATGTGAGTGAGAGGATATGTACAGAGACTTTGTAAAACAATGTGAAGACTCTTTCTTTTAATCTTTGTCGTGTTAAAACGTTCATTCCACATTTTTACACTCATATATAATTTACAGTCACTTCAACATTGCCAATGAGTGATAATCTTTCTTTTATATCACTTTTCATCAAGAAGATTAAGACCAACTAAAGTGCCTTCATGCCCTCAAAATTTTAATTTTGTAAAGGCACTTTTTGCCTGCTCTCTTAAAAGTATATTGGCAGGCCTGCTGACTTATTTTCATTGCTATTAGTATAGAGATAGAAGGTTGAGACAAGTTAAAGAAGTAAAGTTCTTGGGTACTATAATAAGTTCAGATGGAAGGAGCAATGTAGAAATAAAGACAAGGATTACGAAAGTAAAAATTCAATTTTAAAAAAACGAAGCAAATCAAAACAAATAAAAAATTATCAATACAGACAGGGAAAAGAGTTCTTCAGTGCTACATTGAACCTATCCTTACGTATGGGTGTGAAGCATGGACCATCAGTAAAAAGATGAAGGAGAGGCTAGAAGCAACGGAAATGTGGTTCTTGAGAAGAATGACGAGAGTACCATGGACAATGAAAGAGACAAGAAGATCCTTGAGAAGAAAATAAGAAAAAGACAAGCAACATAGTGCGGACATTTCATGAGAAGGGAAAAATGACTGGTAAGAGACTTAGAGGAAGACAAAGAGAAAAGGCATGTGACGGATTGGCAAAAGGTTGGGAATGGAGAATGTTAACCATCTGATAAGAAGAGCTCTTTTTGATTGAGCAGAGTGGAAGGACATGATAGTCAGCGCTATTTAGCATGACGCATGATGATGATGATGATGAGTATCAGCAGTTAGTTGTATTTTTATCACTATGAGCACTAAGATTATTAAGAGTTTTATACATATTGTTTTCCAGGAGAATCAATGACTTTGATGAGGCCATTACTCTCCACCAGGCAATGTTCATCCCTGCTTTGGAGAGGATGTGTACAGAAGAACAGAAAGCAAAATGGCTACCTCTAGCTGTTAATTACAGAATTATTGGAACCTATGCTCAGACTGAGTTAGGCCATGGTATGCCTTGTATGTGTGTGTGTGAATGAGCTCTAAACATAGAAATTAAATAGGAATTTTTTATGAGTTTGTTACTCTTTATTTAAGCCCCATTTGGCAAACATGTTGGACATAATTACCGTGTTTTTAGTAAGATCAATCCCATGATGATATGCCTATTGTTCAGACTTCAGTATGTCCTGCCCGGTTCTTGTCAATCTCCCACCAATTAATTCCACGCTCTGCTCATCTACTTATACCTCCGGCTTGATTATTTCCATCTCTCTATGTTTTTTTGTTTTGTTTTGTTTTTGCGTAGGTTTTTGTGCTTAGTTACTAAACCAAACCAGGCAGTTTTTTTTTTTAATTATCTCAGTCTTTATAGGTAAAAATTAAAGGAAGAATTATTTCTCAGGAAACTGGACCATAAATAGTATAGTTTATGTCATAAAATGGAAAAAAAAAAACAACAACAACCCCAAAAACATCATCATGCTTTTTATGTAATTTGATGGAGTGATTGTACTAAAAGAAAAAATGTATTCTGGTTAAGGTTTTTATTAATAAAAAGAAATTGCCTTGTTTTTTTTCTGACATGCACTTAGATATTTAACCCAAGATTAACAAAAATCAGGCATCATTGCGGTTTAGCCAGGCCCTCCAACAACCATACTCATTGCTTAGACGCTTTCTTGTCAGACTGTAAGTCAAGCTGATTATATTTTGTTTTGTTTTATTCCTCAAAAGGGACAAACATCCTAAAGCTGGAAATGACCGCCACCTTTGACAAAAACACAGATGAATTTGTGATGTCAACTCCAAAGATATCCTCAATGAAATGGTGGCCAGGAGCTTGTGAGTTTAAATCTCTTTATCGTCACCGTAGTTTTCAATGTTGCTATGATCAAAACGCCATAACCATTTGGCTTTCAGCACCTACTAGATACAAGTGACAGATCCATATTAAGGAATGAGACAAAGTTTAACCAAATTGAGTCTTTAATCTGCTTTGATACAAATTTGACTGAAAGTGACATATTTAGGATCATTAGATTTGTAGAAAACATCGAATTCTAAATGAGTTTGTTTAAACTTCTTTGTGTTTTGTATTTGTTTAGGATATTTTGCTTTTGTTGTTGTTTTTATACAGCTGAGGTGAACGAGATACTGCAAAACACCTTGTGAAAACCTTGCAGCTCAGATTATTCCAAATATTTCTGTCAGATCTGTATTCCTTAAATAATAGCAAATCAGTAATGTGTATTTTGACATTGCCTAAGTTGCCTTTTAATGACAAGAGTTGAAAAGTTATTGTTGTTTTTTTGTTGTTTTTTTTCTGTGTGTTTATTTATTTTTCTGAACATCTTCCCAGTGGGCAAGTCAAGCACTCATGCCATTGTTCTGGCTCAGCTGGTGATTGATGGTAAGAGGTATGGACTCCAGGCATTTATGGTCCAACTGCGCAGTTTAGACGATCACATGCCCATGCCAGGTGATATGACATTTCCTCTCCCTCTTCCTTCCCCCCCCCACCCACTTCCCCGAAATTATACCTTTGCATATTTCAGTAATTATGCCTTTTATCAATGAGATTATGCTTACTCTGATGGAAACTTCAAGACATGAACTTATGAGTGGTGAGTTGGGTGTATTAAAAATTATGAAGGACAGTCAGTCTCAAGTTTTTGTTTTGTTTTGTGTTGTTTTCTTTTAAAGTAGTTTTATTGTTATTACTATTATAAGATGCCTCACGTAGCTCCCGTCCATTGTTGTGCCTAGATTCTATTAGCATGTCACTGTACCTACCCGATAGAGTTAAGCTAACTTTGAGGTAAAAAACAAGCAAAATATCATAAATGAAGAAAATAAAGAACTTCTCTTTTATTGTCGAGTATAGCCTATTCCATTAAGTTTATGATTTCAGGAATTTTAGTTTGTTTAGTTTGTTTTTCAATGTCTTCATACAGGAGCCTTAGTCCAAATACAAAACATGTCTTCTCCTCTTCCTCTCTTTATAATAGTAGGATGCCTTTATGTTGCATTGTAATTGTGCCTTTCCACACATTTGCCACAATTGATTTTACAAATTAAATGAAAATCTGTTAAAAAGAAACATGATGCGTTTTCTTTAGGGATAGGACTTTAAACAGGGTTGGATGCTAGTCTTGAATGTGTATATCCATACAAAGTTCCCTATCTGTGGCAGACATCAGAGATCAACTTCCACCTGACTGATCTGTCTCCAGCCTTATGTGTTGGGTTTGGGTAACTAGTTATCTAAGCTGATTTGGATGTCCAGTTTTTAGGCCTGACCTGTTTCAATCCAGATTTCAACTTGGGTTTGACTTGCTTTTGCTATCTGGATCCACAGTGTAATATATAAGCCAATTGAGACAAGCTCTCCCTCTCTTCTCCCTTTTCCTCCTCTCTGCAATTGTCCTACATGCATGTCGCATTGCATTGCTGCCGACGATTGGCCCCTGCCATATAATAGTAATTAAGTCAAGACCTACATTGCACATGCTGTGACAAAGCAAAGAGATGACAGACAACAACCTTTTTCAGCTCTCACTTCATTATACAGAATCCAAATCATGAAACCAAGTCAGGGTCATCCAAATATCCAAATTGTGAAAAAAGGTCAGGGTTACTTGGATTACATTGGTCAAGCCGGGACTTAAAATCCACGTCAAGATCCAGCTATCCAGTTATTTAAATCTGGATAAACCAGGTATCCAGTTCTTCGAAAACAAAGTTTCTGCCCAGCAATAGGGGGTAAACAACATAAGGTTTATAGAGCATGCATTTGTATTGGGGCATAGACTTCTATAGGCCACATTTTTATATTTATCATCTCTTCTTTTCATTCAAAAGTTGCTGATACCCCAGGTATATCTTGATAGTGATAGAACAAAACTCAAAACACTCAAATTTTACTGTACCCTTTGGTATGCTGTAAACTATAATTCACACGTTCATTTGAAGGCATCTATGAGCAAAGTTGTTTTACTTTTTTCATTTATTTATTTCCTTTGGGTTTTTTTTCATATCAGGTGTGATTCTTGGTGATATTGGCCCTAAAATGGCTTTGAGCAACATTGACAATGGCTTTCTCATTTTAAACAATGTCCGCATCCCCAGGGAAAACATGCTGATGAAGAATGCAATTGTAAGTTGTAAATATGTTATTGTTTTTAGATTTAGCCCATTCCAAAAAGCATGCATATTGAGTCAAGCTTTATCGAGATCCTTATTCCTTCTTCTTATCCAAGCCCTAAATTTTGGAATCTCCTCCCCAAATCTTTAAGAGAAACTAGATCCCATGAGACATTTAAGAAAAACCTGAAGACTTACCTGTTCCGCCTTTAGATATCATAGTCTGTCATTTGTGTAATCCATCACCATGTTTTTGTTAGAATTATTCATGTAGCTGTGATATTATTGAGATGTTTATTGTTTATTCGTGAGTGTGTGTGAGTATGCGTGCACGTCTGTACATTGATAACGGTATTGATGCTCTTGTCCATTCTTATTTCAGTAAAGCGCTCTGAGCCTGCCTTCAGTGGGGAAGAGTGCTATATAAAAATTATATATTATTGTATATATTATCCTGAAAATTATTTTATATTGGATATTGTCAAAGTCACGTAATTCGCCGTGTGAGAGGCCCACAGCTGAATACATTACTCGGGCTTTAACAACATGTCTTCTAAGAAAACGGTCTGCCTAGCGGCATGATTTTTCCCAACAACAGAATTTTTTTGCTATATAACTTGGCCCTGTAACAACATGCCCCAGTCCAGCTAGCAACATGATTTGAATTGAAGCCCTCCTTTCTTATTTGACACAACTGATTTTATTTGCTCCCATTTAATGCATACATATCCATTACATTTCATTTTTTCACAATTAAAGCAATACATCTCAGTTTTCAATAGGTGTTGTAGAGATATATGTGAAGCTGACAGACTTAAAAGTGTTTCTCTGTCCTGATGGACAAAGCAAACAGTGATCAGTGGCTAGATGAGTAGGCTTTAACAAAATTCATGGCTCCACCCATTAGGCAGCAAGACATATGGTGCAGAGATATGCTGCCAGGGAAAAACAGTGAGTTCTAAGTTACGAAACTACTGAGTTAGTTGAATCAATGATGTAATTGAGTAACCATAACTTTTTATGTATTTTCATTCTGGAATCTAGATCTAGATTCATACTCAATAGTAGCAAATTTGTTAACTCTATCTATTGTTGACAACATGGCTTTCAATACGTCCGTGGCATCTTTTAGATGTTCTTAGTACTTGAATTGATATTTGATTTTTTTTAAAAATCAATCCCAAGGATTGGAAAAGCGTGTCGGATGAGATTCGAGACCGTTTTGGATGGAAATCGACTATGCTTAGGCAACTGTAATGCAAAAGTAATTACATTTTAAAAAATTCTTCTCCAGTTCCCAATAATGTTCTTATGGTACGACAAACACACACACACATACACACATTCAAGCAAACAAGCATAGGCAAAAGGTATATAATAATTGATGAGACAAACTTTTCACATTGATATTTCTTGAATCTTCCCGACACTTATAACACCAAGTTGTTATAAATGCCATGCTTTACGCGGTCATAAAACGAACACAACTTTTGTTTACATTTTAAGAATGCTGAGCATACATTTTCCATACATAAAAAAAAACCCACAGACAAACTGCCACGGACATATTATTTAAACTTTGTAACAATAAGTCGATCTATGGGACTGCTTTCGGAGAGCAAACAAGAAAAGTAAACCAGGTCACCGGTCCCGTTTTTCGACTTTATTTCTGGACCTGGAAACGGTTATACTTTTTGATTTCCATGGCCTCCGACTAAGTAGTCATACTAGGTAGACCTAATTTGTCACGACTAGCGGGCTCTATCACATAATATAAGACAGCAATTCTATTAGAATATAACTACTAGCAGAGATGTACGGCCTTACCGATGACAAAAATAATGGGAGAACATTATAAATAAACAATGCCCTTGTCCTTTTAAACTTGATGAATTGAATGACATCGACTCTTCCTCTGCCTCTTCCACCAACACACTTATACTGTGTAAGTAAGTTACGCTACTTTGAACAGTTACTGACCCCTAACACGTGTAAAAAGTGCACAAGATTTAAAAGCAAT
>JAOWAY010131074.1:0-17204 GCA_028565895.1 Goniobranchus geometricus
GGAGATGAAAAAGAAAGGGCCGGTGGGTATTTTTTTACTACCGAATCCTAGCCACAAAATAAGACAAACTGCCCAAACAGCAACTCTGTATTGTTGCAAATTAGGTGCTCTGAAGATTGTGAAATGTGAGGACCAGATGGGGCTCACAATGGATCAATCCAAACAATGTTAAATACACATCACACTTTTGCTCAACAAATCTTTCAACAAACATACAGCACAAAGCAAAAATAAATGAACAAATATAAAACAAGGAAAGGTGAACAAATTTTTGAACTGCAGTCTAGAAATGAAACCATAAAATACTTCTAGGGCCCTGTGCTAGCAACATTGCAGATCAGACAGGAAACAAATAAGATAGTCTTGTGACAAGATTGAATCTTGGTAAGAAAAGAATAGACAATGCTGAAATCTTTCTATAAGACTCAACCAATTTGCTGCTCATAATTACAAATTACCTGTAAATTTTTTCTCACCATTGAGGTTGTTCAGGAATTCTGAATGAGTGACCATCTCCAACAAACAATTTCAGAATATTTGGAAAGATTCAAAAATCGAGTTTCATGACCCTCCAAGACATCTAGAATCCTTTAGTAACTTCTTACTTCCCAAAGTCAATTAAGAAACACAACAGAAAACAGTACCACATTTTGGAATGATCCAAGTACAGATATCATTATCCCGGGTCAAGTCTAATCCTAGAAATCATCTTAAAACATCTCAAAACCTTTTTCAATGAGAAAGTTTTTCCCACCCAAATATAATTTAAACCAACAGTCATCAGAATGGTATCAATTCTTTGTCAATGTCCCTTTTAATAAAATTCTGTTCAGTCTTCTCCTTTCATCTAATTCAAGATAGTGTGCAATGTATATATCTTATTTGTGTATACATGTAATGTCTATCAAATGACCTATCTGCTTAAAATCATTCACCAAGAGGAAATGATGGCTTTAACCCTCTCACCATATGGCCATATCCATAAAAGAATAAAGACAATCAATGGAGAGACAGGAACAAAATTCTTACCTTACAGTCCTTAGGCCCCAAGGAAAATGGGCTATTGCCTCTCTAGAGTATCATCTGCTTCTTGTGATGAGGAAAAACTCATGAGATCTGTTGGAGAGGGTGACAGACCCTCAGGGAATGGTGTTAAAGTCACCTGCTCAGAGTCCAATGCATCAAAGCCTTGGTCAAACTGTGACCTATCTGCAAAAAGCTGTTCTTGATCCAGTGGTGAAGAATCAACAAGCAATAATCCCTCGTCAAAACTGTGAGAGACTTGGCTAGGAGAAGGGCAAGTATTTACCGTGGAAGTATTGGCAGGTGTCAAATGCCAGGGAGAAGTTTCACCACAGTTGTCATTGTCACCAAAACAAACAGCAGAGGAATCCAGCAGAGAAGTTGCATCAGGAAAATGTTGAGTTTCAGCAGTAGTTTCTTTCAGATCCAAACCAGAAATGGAAGTTTGACAAGTCAGATTTCCATTTTCACTGAACACTTTGGAAAAATTACTCACATCATGTTCACATGGTGCAGACACAGCATCAAACAATGCCCACTTCCCTTCATCTGAGGGTAAATGTGTGTAATCTGACGAACAGGTTTTATCTTTCTCTTGAGAAAGTTCATCTTTTGAGTTTTGTTCCTTCACATCCACTTCAATCTTCTTTTCACGAGCTTGCTCATGTTGGATTATTTCTAAAACTAAGACGTCTTCAGAATGTTCTTTTATGTTGTAAGTTGTCTGAATATTGAGATTGCTTTGTGAAGTATCAGTTGCTGCTTGAATGTCCCTACTTAAAATGGCTGGCGAAGAACTGATTGAGCTAGATTTCAGATTCTCCGGAGGTACAGTGATGTCTGTGCAACAAGTACTCTGATCTAACTTGTTTTGTTGCAAACCATTGGTATTTTCCGTTTCTGGAGAATGTACTGCTTCACTAGCCGTTACTTGATCGGAGAGAGATAAATCCTTCGATAGCTGTGATGAAGATTTGTTAACTTCCTTCTCTGAAATCTCTGAATCCGCCTTTTCAAAATTTATTCTACTATCAGTGAAATCAGCCCAGTTTTCATTCTCCGTTTGATCAACTGTTTTACCAAAAAAAGTTTGTGCATTGACATCATCTTTAAAGTATATGAGCTTTGGAGTCACAGATGTTGATATATCATCAGCTCCACCATCTTTGCCCGACCTTGGAGATGAAGAAAGTTTTGGGGATGTTGCTGGAGTGATAGTGGGAGGGATCAACACCCTTCGTGGTGACAAGGGCAGGTGTCCATCTTCTTCAACAACCAAGGCAGATTTCGTACAACGGAATAAAATTTCTTCGGTAAATTCAAAACATGTGTCCTCTAGTTCTTGTTTCTTTGCACTTAAATTTTTAGGAGTTTTGGGTTTGACTGCAAATTCATCTGAGGGCAATGTTATCTTTAATTTGTCTTGAAGTACACATGGTGAAGCAGGTGAGGCTTCAGGAGAACTCAAGTTTGCATATTCATCAAGAGTGACAACACTTATAGGAGCAGTACTCCTTGGACGAGCTATGGGGGATGTTGTTACCTTCAGTCTTTCAATACGTTTTTCATATGCCTTACGTTTAGAAGGAGACAAAATTTGGCTTGGATCTATATTATCCGGTATCAGATTTGACACAGTGTCCTTATCCTTTGCGGAATCAGGCAAATTAGGTCCTGCATCAGCTGAATCTAAATGGGCAATAGATGGCCGAGTAGCAGTGAAAGTAAAGTGAGTGTCATTGCATGTTTCAGAACTTGATGATGAAGAGATAGAATCTTGTTTCCTTATTGGAATACTCACTCTTCCAAGAGTCCCTTGACGTGTCAGTCCTGCTGGGGGGCCGACTGGTGGCTCTTTAACTGCACTTGGTTTGATTTGTTCACTTACTTCTGCTTTGATTTCTTTGTTGTCAACAGCTTCTGGATTTGAAACTGCACTAGCAAGTGCAACTTCCCTCTCTGCCGGAGCATCTGTTTGTGGAGAAAGTGAGGAAGATGGCTGTGTGGACTTCGATGATGGTACGGCCCCCGTCTCATCAGGATTTTGTTTGGTGTCCCCAGCTATGTTTGGAGCTTCCACGTCTTTCTTTTCATCTTTACCCCCACCTGCTTGAGACAGGGATTTTTTAGAATTATTTCCCCCTATGGTTTCAGGTTTTGGAGGCGCCTGACATGCAAATTTCCTTTGATTGTGAAGCGTCCCCTTATTAAAATCTTTTAAACTGTCTTCTCTGCTCTTATTCTCAATGGTCAGTTGTGTGTCCCCATCGCCAAGGTCAATTGTATCAAATGTTGCCAAAGGGGCTTTAATTAAGTCTGTTCCTCTAATTATTCTTTGTTTGATATTGAAAGCTTTGTGCATAGCAATTCTATTCTCCTATGCCACCTGAGGAGGACAAAAATGGAAAGGACTATGACAGACAATTATATCAGAAAAAAGACCAGACGAGTCAAATATCCAAAAATTATCCAAGAGTGAGCTTTTTGGAGAGAACAATAAGACTTTTTCTGTGACAAGTTTAAATTTCAGTCAAATAGCGACTAGATTGACATAACCATTAAATATCAAAACATCATGACTTTTTTCAAATCAATTTCCTTTTACAAAGGTCCTTAAAAATAGCAGTGTCAAGCAAAGTATGATCGAAAATTAAAAAGGCCCTTCAGTGACCACATATTTTGCATTTTGAATAAAAAATGTGACATATCAAAGGAATGAACTTAATGTGCGGGAAAGTGTATTGACGGTGGTTTTTTTAACTTTATGTCCAAGAAAGGGTATAAACAGTCATTTTAATTTCATTTGCCTTTCAAGACAACTTAAAACAGACTTCATGGACACACATTCAATTTTTTGCACAATAGAAAAGTATTTTTCCTTGATTTATCCAGTGTTAATGCATATACATTTCATTCACATTAGACTATTCAGTTTTAGTTATGAGACATCAGTAAATGATGCCTTCCTCTCTTTGGGATGTTCTATGAATGAGTTTATACCCCTCATTTTCAGCTGCTGCTACCATAGGAATTGATGAATTTTTAGATCTAGCATTGCTACCCTGCTCAATATCACTCCTTTCACTTTCACTTCCATCTGGACTGTCACTTCGAGTCACTTCCACTCAAAATTTCCTCCTCCTCAACATCAGAATCCAAGACATTATCCATGGCTTCCTCATTTAGATACCTCTTAGGTATCATGATGACTCAGTTCAACTGGTTCAAGAGACATTGTAAACAAACGGAAAAACAAAACACTCTTGAGATCAACATATAAACAGAATCAATAGCCACTCAAATAACGATGGATAGAACGATTTATCAAAAGGCAACATTTTACATAAACAAAAATGGGTTTGATGAAAGTGTGCATTTTAAATAGGAACTAGCATCAAATGCTAGTAAACTCGTCAGTAGTATGTATACATGGCTGCTGGCATACGAGAATACTCATCAATAGCACTGAATGAGTAAATAAGCAACGACAGGTACAACGAAGAATATCAAATGGCAGACGATCACAAAAAAAAAAAGGACTTTGGGAGAAGTCTGCCCTTAGATCATGGTATGATCTTAACTGAGGCAGGCCATGTTACTGGTTTAGCAAAGCTGGGAAGAAAGCTTCTGTCATCAGTCAAGAATATCAATCGGTTAAGAGAGGCTTTTGAGGGTGAACCAAGACAAGCATTAAGAAAGGCAAGCTGATAGCTAGGAGGTTCGATACACCAATTAGAGACATGAATCACCTAAAAGAAAATATTCCTGCAGCTTTAACATCTGTAACAGGAGATGCTTAGAAATGTTTGCCTCAAACAGAGAGAGAGACTGGAACATTTAAATGAACATGGAGATATATTCACACTGAGGTCTGAAGTGAATGACACCTCATGAATCCACAGACTCAAAAACAGTATCATACAAATCTTAACCTCATATATCAACATATATAGCACATGCTTGGCTGGCCCCTGAGAAGCACAACGGTCTGATATGCGAGGACTCTGACCTTACATAATGGAACATTTTTTATGATCCTTTGAAGGAAATTGACCCGCATGAGGTTTTTAATATAATTTAAAGAGCTATCCATCGGGTTGCAAGTTATTTTAAATCTTTATCCTAGATCATTGCTTTGTTATAATTATAGAGTATTGAAGTGGGGCTTCACCAGCCAGCATGCATGGCTTCCTACTTTGACCATTTTTTTGGCCCATTCACCTCTTTGGGCCTGTGCGCCTTTTTGAGGAAAGTGACCCAAATGATGTCTTTACCATATTAAAAGAACAGCCAATGAGATTTAATCCTCTTTGCACTGCATCATGGTTTTGTTATCGAGCATTGAAATGGTGCTTCCCCAGCCAGTAACACATGTTCACACATTTGCCTCACCTTGAGTGCGCCGGTTAGACTCCAATATTACCATCACTATTGTGACCTTGTTCATTAGTATAATTTCCCTGTGAAATGAAGGTTTCAGACCTGAGAAGCCCTATTGCTCTACCACAAGGCCCCCACTGACAAAATCCAAATAATATGTCAGCTGGCCGACTCCCACCCACCATGTCACTTCTCTGATAAAATGGGAATAGATACTAGGATTAAATAAACTCCTGATAATATATGCAAAAAACACTAAGTTCTTGTCCAATTATACTTCAAGTTATATCTTTAAAATTACTGTATAAATCGGGGAACAGTGAAAAAACACCCTGTATGTGTAGATATGGTCATAATATCATGACTGAATTTTGCCTATGACAGTGGAAAGCAAAATTCAAAATGTAAAAATAAAACTCTTTTTTAGATAACCCAATGTGTGTCGCTTTATCTGTAAAACTCTCAAGCTGGAAGATATATTTAGAGCATTCCCCTTGCATTTTTATTGCCAAACAATATTGCTGTAAAGTTAGGCTTAATTTAATCTTTAACCTTAACTTGAAGTAAGTCAAGTAATCTTTACAAAAAATTAATCAACGAATTAACATTTCTATAACCTGTAGACATTAAGTCTATCACTGGGTTTGTCTTATTTCAACTTCAGTTCAGCGTCATGTGCCTGTCAATGTCATAATGAAACTTCTAAAATTAAGTTTCAATTAAAGGCCTGCTACTAGATGAAGTAAAAATCAAAGCCAAAAAAACCCACCAAAAAACAACACATAAAAATGCACAGTAAATCACCACTTGACAAAGAGGCACAAGTATTCACTGTGTCAGTGTCAATGGCCCGACAGGTAAGATGCCGCTGACTCATTACATGTCATAATGTGCCTGCCAAAAGCATTTTTCCGAGCATCTCTACACTCCACGGTTTTGTGAACTAAAATAGGTGCCAGAAACTCGAGTTTGCATGAACATTAGTGCGGACAAACGTTGGTAATAAGTTTTGAAATATAAAAACAAGTATATCTAAACAAATAGATCTAGAATCTAAATAAAATAATAATAATAATAACAATAAATTGATTTGGAGGGCTTATTATTATTATACTAAGGCCTACTAGATTCTAAATCTAGATTTATTTAAAAATAATTGTCGAGAAATATAATAATGATGCTCCATTGTGCTGAAAATATATCATCCGCAATTCCTTAAATGTCCCATTGAAATGCATACCAAATATCCTGTCAGCACAATAGACAGGGCTGAACCCTGAGTTTGAAGTAAGATTCGGAAAAGAGAGGGTGGGAGTCCGCAGCAAGTATGAGTGTATCGATCGTTTTCGAAGGAAGCGAATTTCACCAAACAGTCGCCATTTATGTTTACGGAAGTGACGTCGGTCCCAATAAACGGTGACATACTCTGTTGAACACCTGGAGACCATCGTGACCAATGTAAACGAATAGCCAAGGGGCAGGGATATTATTTTCACGATTCGCCCTTATGCTTCTTCACGACGATCAAAACTAGATTTTATGAAAGAATAAAGTCTTTATCAAGATTGTCTTTTCATCTAGGACCTTCAGTTTTTATTAGACCACATTAGATATCTAGATAGATCTAGAATCTAATTACAGTACAGGTTGCAACACCTTGTTGTCTAAATCCAAATTCTCCCTGACACTCTGCTGCATTCTCCACTGCACGACAACGATTTCCTTTACATGGAATAGGCCTTTCTATGAAGTTATTTATTGTAGCTTCCAGTTGACTTTTCGTCTGTTGTAGCTCTTTGGGAATATCATTACTTTATTTTTCTCTGGGTGGGCAAAATGTCTGCAAAGAGAGGGGCTCCTAAACCCAAACGAACTGGCTCTGGGAAAGGAAAGGGAAAGAAAGATGTCGAAGATCCAATCTTGACTTCACTTGTTCGAAGTAATGAGGAATTGAAAGAGAAGAATGCAGAGCTGCAAGAATCAGTTACATATTATCGAGACAAACTCCATCATATTGTTCAGCATGTTTTGGATGTCAATGTAGATGAATATAAGCCTGAAAAGGGAATTTTGCTTGTCGATGTGCCAGAATCTGATGTGATGTCAATGATTACAAATTTAACCATCACACCAGGGAGTAGTCTGCATGCCTATGAAGTCCGATTAGAAGAACTGGAAACGAGAATTACACAGGTCAGCGGAGAACTTGCAAAGCTTCTCAGACTGAAACTGAAATTGGAGAATGGTCTTAAAGAAATGGAAAGGATGTACTCGATGGAGGAATTAAAGGTTCAGGCAAAACGTCTTTGGTATGACAGCTGTGAGTACTATCATTGAATACAGTAGTTGCTTGTTAGCTATCTTTATGGTGTACAATATCAACCAATTGTTTAATTCCCAACATACCTTTTCAGGTGAATACTGGCACTTTCATAAGGAATTTCTTTTTGGACCTTTTTCTGGTTTAAGGTTTGCATTGGGTCTGTTTTTTGTTTTGATTTGTAATTGATTTTTATTTTAAAGAGGTTTTTATCATTTGTTTCAAGGTGGGAAAGATAGTGATTCCATAGAAGCTGTGATATTTCCATACTTTACTTTCATGAAATATTTATCTTTCAGCCTTTATTGTTATCTGAATCAAATTCTAATTACAAAAACATTCAGTATTACCATTTGAGAGGGAATTATTCTTATATTGATCGGTATAGGAAATAATGGTGTCAGCTTACTTTATATATGAAAATATACAGATTTTCAGCACACCAAGGATAACTTTTAAGTGTTTCAGGTTCCTTTGCTTTTAATTTAGTCAAAATTTATGTATTTGGAAAAAAAAAAGACATGCAGCCATTTTCTGTTTTATCCAGTGTGATGCTTGAGGTTTCAATACCTAATTTTCTTATTCCTCTCAGGTAGCACTCAAATATATATCTCTCCTCAAAATGATGAAAATCCAAGTAAAGAAAAACCTCCATCAGTCACACTCAGTGAAATAAGTTCACGGCCAATGTCAGTTTTGAGTGAAGTGAGCAACAGAACAGCCAACACATTACAGGAGCAGGAAATTCCACCACTTTATCTAAATGTGCTCAATCCAAGAGCACGCAGCATCAACCTTACCCCACGATCCGTTGATCTTACTTCCCTAGAACCGGTAATTGTTCTTTTTTTAATACTTATAGTATCACAGTACAGTAAATTAATTAAAGTAGTAAAGTAATCAGTCTATATAGCGGTGAAGCTTCCGACTATTGGCACTCAGTAGCACTTAACAGAAAAAAATTCTTAAAATCCCATTTTAATGTTTTAAGTATCGAAACGATGTCTGAAAAGTTCAATTCTTAAATTTGATTTAAAGGCCAAAAAATTTGTCTTATTCCGAGTCTTTGTTGACAAAGAGTTCCAAATGATAAGGGCAGCGTTTCAGAAATCCCTCTCCAAAAACTGTGTTTTTGTAAGGTCTTAATCAGTCATGTGGAACATGATGAACACAGATTTTATGATGGAATCCTTGTGGTAATCAGGGACTTGAGATAATTTGGAGCCTGGTCATTGAGACACTTGTAGGCGTTATAAGCAGTCCATCTAGAATATTCCTCATTAGACTGATTAACTTAAGGTGATAGAACATGGAGAGGGCAATTGTCTTTTTGTGCTCATCAGTGCTGTTAATCATCAAAGAAAAAGCCAAGATTTCTCAGTTGTTGACATTTCAATTTGGCTTCCAAGAATATCCAATGATGTAACAAATGAATTTTCCTGAAAAGAATGACTTAGGTTTTATCACCGTTTAGTTTCAATTTGTTATGTCCATCCGTTGTTTGATGCAGCTGACTCAGTCATCAATACTGAACTCAACTGTTTGTTTCTATACTCATGATAGAGTGCTCTAAGAACACACCCCTGGGGAACTTGAAATATTGTGCTGTTAGACGGACCTACAGGGAATGTATATTTTTACAGAGGCTTTTTATCTCAACCAATTCATTTTCACTCTTTCATTTACCAACCAGTCAAATGCACACCGACAAAGGCTATGCATATGATAAAATCTAACAAACTCATTTCTTACCAAGTCTATAAATCACACAATTAAGCGCTGCATTCCATACAACAAATATGTGGCCGTTTGGTTGAGGGGGTTGAGATGTAGAGCTTAATTGTGAAAAACAAAATGTAATCGGATTTACGCATATAACTAGAAGGTCTATGAGCGAATGGAATCAATTTTGTCAAATTAAAAAGTAATGTTTGTGTTCAAAATCTCATTGTTAGCCAGACCAGGCGTGTTATTAACAGGCCAATCTATATAGGAAAACATTCTATAGTCTGTAAAAACTGTGCCGCTAGGCGGACCGTGTTCTTAGAAACTATGTTGTTACAGAGCTAGTACTGTATAAGCTTCTTGTGTTGTTTTCATTTTGTTTTGTTGTTTTTGTTTGATGTAAAGACTATGATTTTACATCAGAGTGTTTTTCATTGTATATAAATCTTTTATTTTTATTAAGACAAAGAGCAAAGCAAGGAAAGCAAATTATTTGTCTATTTTATTTCAACTAGTTTTGAGTATTTCCCAGCCTCACACAATGCATCATAAAATTGAAAGAAGTTCAACAGTTCATCCATCACAGGACATACAGAAAGCCTTCAATAGCTTTACTGAACTTTCAATGAAATAAAATTAGTAACTGAACTTACTTATCGGGATTTATGAATTCACAACTCCTCCATTAGAAATGATAGACATTTATTGGCTTCAGTACAAAAAAAGGCTTAATCTGAGGATTAAAGACACCTCTTTCAACTTCTGTTGAACCTGTTTGTAATGGACATTTATAATCAAAGGAAATTTGGTCACTGCAGGCATATTGCCTCTATTGAGAGAGCCTGAGATGTGGTCCTTATGTCGAAAAAACTGTTTACATGAGTAAATCTTAAGACATACAACAATATAAAGATTGGATGAGTTTCCGTTCTGAATTCTGAACAATTGATTGTCTGCTGGCAGTTCTTGCACTCAGATCAGGCCCTTTCAAATGTTTTGTTTTGTAGGTTTATTTAATTGTCTCTAATTATTTGATATAGTCTAAAAAGGCCTTACTGAAACTAAAAGACAAATAATAAAGGAAAGTTAAGTTATGAAAGACTTTTAAAAATCAAATAATTTGTCATCATCTTAACATTCACAGCCTGAGAAAAAGCTACCAGGTGAAACACATATATTTGACATGCACTCTGGCTTAAGGAGTATTGTCATCAGACAACTAAGCAAACGGAAAGGAAACGGTATGCCTAACTGTTAAGATTTCCCTTACAACATCATTTCACATCAATATTTATAAATCTATATTCTAAGAGAATTGCAATGATTGTTGAAGATGAATGTTTGATATGCAGGATATAAATAAATAATTGTCAAGTTTTACCTTACACTTCCACATATGTCTGTATAAATCTATATTTTAAGGGATTTGAATTGATTATTTATCGACTATTTGATTTACATATATGTGTATGTATGCTTCTATGTGTTTGGTTTTTGCTTTTGTTTTGTTTTGTTTGTTGTTGTTCTGTTATAGAATTGTTGACCTATTTGTCATTAATGAGAGTGTTGATGCTGTAATTCATCTTGTACATGTGCCCAATCTGTCACACATTTACAGTATTATTTTTGAAAAGTTCCCTTTTTTTTTTTCTTTTTTTTTTTTCATTCTGCCTTGATCATCATTTACTCTTATTCCGTTTTGTGGCTTAAATTTGAATATTAACAAAGTTATAGGGCTTTTGCACTTTGTTTTTTCAGAAGCGCTTTTTTATATTGCACTTTGAATGTTCTAAAAATTGCATAGGTCAAGTTCAGGCATTCTGTCAGGCTTGTTTCATTTTTTCCTTATCTTTTAAACACTTTTAAGCTGTCAATTTTCAGTTCCAGGTGGTCCTGGTACTCTTCTATAAAACCACATCAGTGCTTCTACAATTATTCATCAGCTTATGTTCTTTATGGTTTATTGTCTGACTTATGAAAAAGTCAACTTCACACACATTTTAGTATCAAATTTTATATCATTGTTCATTTTTTTTAACTTTCATGAATTTCTTTATTTCATAAACAGTAAAGGAATAAAATGTTCTCTTTAAAAAATTTCAGTCACATTATATGTGATGCAAATGTGTCCACAATGTCATTGTTTTTGATTGAATAAGATGAACATATCATTGAGACGATATTTGTCCTCTGTTTTTGTCCTCAGCCAATGATTGGAGATTGGTTGCAACTCGGGTCGGTATTCCAGCAGCTTTGATAGATCAATGGGTCCGAATGAGAGCACCAAATGCCATGGCTTTAGTCATGAAGGTTTGGGGAGACAGTGTTGGAGCAACAGTGAGAATGCTCCACCGTCATCTTACATCCCCTCAAATGAGATCAGTTGTTTTAGCAAAAAGGATTGCCGACTTCTATGATGTAGACTAAACTTTGTCAGATTTGTCATATAGAACCCTAAGATTGAAGTGAGTAACAGTCAATCTTATACACTTTTGAATGAAAGGAAGAAATTTTGAATCGCTATTTTTATTTTCCTATCACAATCCATGTGTGAGATAATGAGATTTGATTGCTTGCAATTAAACAATGTCCTTTTTTAAAAAAATTAGATACTTACAATAGATTTTTGTAGATATTATTTCATCATTATGGTAAAATACAGTAGTGATTGGCTATGTATCTATTCTGCCGGAAGCTGGACTCTTAGTTGAAAAGGACACTTAGGTGAAAGTTGATTTTCAGAAAGCTTACTTTGTTTCGGAAAGATGCATACATAGCCAATCCTTTGATTTCAGTATTTTACTGTGGTTTTCCTACTGTCCTCTTTTTATAATCTTTTTTTATAAACCTCCATGTAATACAGTGTACGAGAACATGCATACGTATAATCATATCCATGTACAATATGAAACAACAGCACATACGAAAAAAAGGGAGGAATGAAATGTGAACTTTAGGAAGAGGACCAGGAATTATCGGCTGGAGTTGGGTAAAGTGAGGAATAAACTTGGTTTCTAGGAAAAGGAATCAAAAACAGTTTTAGATTTTCTGGGATTTATGACTCGTATGACCCACCTATATCCTTACCTGCATATCCAATTATGGCCATATGGTCACTTCACACCAATCCATTGAAAAAGACCTGAGCCAGTCAGGTTAAGACACCTGGATGACCAAAGACAATGTGCTCTCAATTGGACTAAATTACATAAGCTTGCAAAGTAAACATCTGGATGGCCGAAAACGACATGCTCACATTTCTTTCAATCTCATTAGGGGATAAAGTAAGAGTGGGAAGGGGCAGTCACTATGGATAGACAGTAGGCGATTGGCTAGATCACATAGACCTTCAATGTTAAACAAAGTTTCAGGCAATGGAAAGGGGTGAGAAGTAAATCCCTGCTGTCTCCATTGTGACGGTGCAATTGCCTAATGGCTTATGTAAAGAATGTCTGGCCTACCTTTAACATGTACTAGACATATTTGGTCCTCATTTTATTCTGCATATTGTAACAGATAACGCATTGTCCCTTTCATTCAATTTCCTGTGTACATTTTGACAAATTAACAACAAATAATTGTTGATTGGGTAGAGATTATTACTGGGCAAAATGGACACTTATGAGAAATCCCTGATATTGAACAGGCTACTTAGAGGTCTGTTTTAAATGACAAAATTATGTAATGGCCACGTAGGCAAAGGAGCTAAATAGCCTGTGGACACATAGCTAATCACTACTGTATTTTTTTTTATCAGGTTTATGCAAAAGTATTGAGATTGCCTGTCATTGTATCTTTGGGTTTTTTTCCCCCTGCAATTTAATTCTTGCAATATCCTTTTCATCCAAAAACTTTTTTCCTGTAATCAAGACATTTTATATCGTCACTATGAGAACATTTTCATGAATGTAAATGTCACTTCTCTTCTTGGTGCTGGAAACATATGAAGTGCTCCTTAGAAACAGTCACAGTCATGTGGGAAAACTTATGCCATTTTTCGAAATTTGCTCTTCCAGTAATGATTCCAATTTCCATAATATTTTATTTCTGCTTTATGGGGAAGTCTTTCAAATATTATAGTTTAAAAAAACAAAACAAAACCCTACTCTATTCATCCCCGAGGGGAAATTTGTCTTTTGGCTTTTAACCCCAAACCCCGCGCCAGCGGTTGTAACAGTGCGATCATTTGGAGGCAATAAGTGTTAATAACCTGCCTAAGGGTCAAATCACAAAGCCCTTAATGGGAATCAAACACGTGACCTTTTGGTACCGTAATGAAGCAGAGCAAATGGGTAAGAAATTCATGACCTCATTTGTAATTTGGATGTATTGATGAATGGGGCAATGCAAATATAGCCCTTAATTACCAACATTCATTGTCTAGGAAAATAATAGGGAAGACATGAAAAATACATGGATCTGCAGCTCCAAAGCAAAAGTATAGATATACATTAAAAGGAGTCAATCGCATTTATTTTGTATTTCCCTGAAAAGTAGAATTTTGGCATAAAATGACAAAGGAGAAGGCATAAACTTAAACTTTTCAATCATTGTTAATACATGGAATCTTTATCAGACAATTTTAAGAATTATGAAATGCATTCCCTAATCTGTGCATTATATATTCAATAGAATTTTGAAGTGTTTCCTCATTTGTTCAAATCTATTATCCTCTATGTATATTGTTACAAAGGATTATAGTTACTATATAAATTTTCAGCCATAAATTTCCTTTTACAACAATATTTTAAAGTGCTTTAGTCTGATTTCCAATGATATTAGTCCTTAATACTAGTACTAGCTTTTGTTGTGAATGTTATCCAGATATTCCATATGTACCGATCAGCATTGTATTGCATGTAATATGTTGTTTATCTAAAGTGTCTTTTCAGTTAGAAATCATACGTCTTCCATAGGATGAACAGTATGGTGTGGCTTTTTTTTTACCCTTGTTTCATGCACCACTAGACTGTGTGTTATGAAATCAGTTCCATCAAGTTCTCCAGTTGTTGGGTAATATTTTCAGTTTTCTAGTGTCTCAATGAAATCTTATTTATAATCCTACTAATATCTATGCACTGTTGAAACTAAAAGCCTCATTCATACGTTCTAAAATGATCATTTGTGTCAGTTCTTTTGTTCATCTTTTAGCCTATTTTTATATGAAAACTATTTTCATGTAATGATGAAGTAAAATCTAGTTATAGCTTCCTAAAGTGACCATTTGAAATAGTTTTTTCTTACTTTTTTTTTCTTTTTTATTAGGAAATTTCATTTTGATGTAAATTTCTTTAAGTATTACCTGTTGCTGTATATGCTCAACTGCATCTTGATTAATCTATGTATTTATGAGATCTATTATGTTCGTAGAAAGTATTTCATCAGCCGCAATTTCTGTGATAATAGATATATAAATTCATCATTTGTATTGCTAATACAAAGATACACTTGAAGTAAATGCATTTATCCGTGAGGTGTAAATATATGAGAATCACAACAAAGACCAGAATGACATTCAAACAAACTGGAGCAGCTGTTCTTACAAGTACAGGCAACATAATACCCTTTCACTCTCCAGTTGATAGACCAGGTGCCTTGGCTGCTTCTGGATGCTCTTCGCATTTCCCAGCAGCCCATTGCACTGTGCTGCTACCTTCTCAACTCCATGAGGAACTCCATGAGGAGCATGTAATCTGGAGCAGCTTGTTAAGCATTTCAAATTTGCATTCTGACAAGATCTTTCGCTGCTTGTAACCATTGATGCTAGAGTCAAACAAGGTCAGCAAAGCAAAAGTGCTTAGGACACAATGTCGATAACTTTTGGTACAAGCCAGACCATGCTGGTGAGGCAAGACCCTATAAGCTCGCCAAGCTTTTATTTGACCACTTTGAACCTTCACTGACACTTACCAAGATGTGCTATCAGCTGAGCTACTGAAGCCCCCCAAGCCATATCTACAGCAGTGTAGGGCTTCCGCAATTTACATATTTTATATGTATTTATAAACATCTCTTGTGTGATTGTGTTGACTGTAGGCCTGCTAAATTAAGGTATTATTATTTTCTGTTCCTCCTCTAGTTGTACATGTATTGTGATGCAATCCTTTTCTTCTTCTTTTTATGGAAGCTGAAGTGTGAAAAGAAGAAATAAAATGAAATGCATATTATGTTGAGAAAAGTTTGTAAATTTTATGTATTTGCTTAAAACAGTCATATCAGATGCATATTTTTGACATAAATCAGCATTTCAAATTTCTTGGATTGACATGAGCAAAAATACTGTCCCTCAAACACATTTCAAACTTGTGACACAAATGTAAAATACATTCACTTTTTGAAAGTATTAAAATGATAAAGATTGGAAATGTGGACAAAGAAAGAGGAATTTTGAGGAAACCTTTAAAGATTGTAAAGAGAAAGACAGAATTTTCCAAATAACAATTTGTTTGTATACATTTTTCTTGTGTAAAGATGTGTCAGGAGATCAAAATTTAAATTGTCAGGTTCATCATGTCAGCATTCTGGATAAAGACATATACCCCTATTTTAAAAAATGACTGATTATTACCAATTATTATTTGACGAATGCGGGCATATATTTTTTTCTTGAAGTTGTGTTTCTAATGTGATGCATTTTCATATTCTTGTCTCTTTCATGTTATAAGGTATTTTCCACCTTTCCACCCTCATTCATAAGACTGAATGTGATATTTTAAAACACATGAACATGTATTTAGTTTAACCATTGAGATTGCAAGTCTTTCATACCATTCCTCCTATTGTGTGAACATTTTTCTACCTTGTATTGTCTTGTGTCTTTTACATTTGAAAGTCCTCAAGGGATTTGATTATTTTATATTTTAGATTTTTAAATCATTAGTTATATATGAATATGATATAGATTTTTACAATTGAGGGTTACAACCAGAGCAAGGTATGTTGAACATCTTCCAGAAAATATATGTCCATACATAAATTAAGTTGTTCTGGAAGATTCATCTTTACTCTTTCAAAATGACATGAGTGTTGAAGTTTTTTCTTTTGTTGCAATGGACTCACACACTCCTGAAAGAGATAGACACTCCCTGACAAGACTTATGGTAGCTGAAGACCCAGAGAACGCTTCAAGATTGCAAACGCAAGCACTGGTGACTCAATCTCACTTATTTCAATGCAGGCATATGCTTCAAGGGCACACATAAAAAGCTTGTGGCGGGTGCTTTCTTTCGGTATTTTCCTCAATGAAAAACTGGTGGTAAATCCAGTCTTGTAAAAGAGAGCATTTTGGTTGGCCTGTAGATTTTCTTAATTTTGATAGATTGATTTTGAAATTGCAATGATTCTTCCCACTTTGAACAATATTTTCCATTTTGACATGAACATGATTAATATTCTGACGGTGACATCTATGTCTCTATGCTCTCTGTCACCTGCATTCTAATATCAAGCATGAAAGAGAATTCAGTTTCAATACTTTTTCTTTACAATGAGGCTTGTTTTTTTAAGCACAAGAATTCTCTGTGACCATCAAATGAGGAAAGTGTTATGACTATTACACACATGCCTACTACAAGAGCTTGAGTTTTCAATTGTAAAACATTCTCTGTGTTCATGCCCAAAGAATTTGGATAATATCTGTCCTGGTTGTCTGTCAGTGCAATCAATCTTAGTCTCTTACTGTGCATGTGAGTGTCAAGATTATAACGATTAGTTCAAATAAAGTGCCTTCGTAATGATGTGCCATGGGCAATAAACA
>JAOWAY010131075.1:0-10772 GCA_028565895.1 Goniobranchus geometricus
GAGAGAGAGATAGAGAGAGAGAGAGAGAGAGAGAGAGAGAGAGAGAGAGAGAGAGAGAGAGAGAGAGAGAGGTGGGGTGGGGGAAAGGAAGTGACCATATTAAAGTACATGCGCATTAGAATATCTTTCAAATCATTCAATCAGAATATTCATTGAGTAAACACACTAATCAATGAAGCAAAAAGAAACCAATTTGTGTGTTATTAAATACATTATGAAAAGGAGAACAAGATCAGAGCTTTTGTCTGCTTGCTTTGACTGTTTACCTGGAATGTACGTGGAGTTTTTGAAAGCTTATTTTGGAGATTTTCTTCTGTCAAGAAAATTATACTTTTCCTAGCCCTCACATATTCTTGATTCAAACCCCTGTGGTTGTTTTCTAATGGGTTATCTTAAAGACTGAGCCTTCCTCAATTCAATACTAAACACTCTGACTGGGGTCAAACAGAATACCAGGAGAGAAGCTTGTGCCATTGCACTGGCCACATAATATGCAAACTCACTTGAACTTCAATCACCAGCTCACTTATTAGCTACCAATACAAATTTTGCTTTTTATCTTTACATAGGTTGTCTTACTTGGCTGACTGGTTCTGATGTTATTAATACACATGTAATTGTACTATCTTTTGGGACATCCTGTATAATGAAAGAGGCAGGTGCAATTGCCTAAATCAAAGTGAATGTCGTAGTTTAGAAATTGTCACACCACCTGCCATACCTGATGGGTTCGTCAAAATGTAGTCCCCACAGGCAATGTAGAGGTCTAAAGTTGAAGGAAGACAATGGGTAGCATTTGGGTGGACCATGTTTTTACCATCCCCAAGGTTTGAGGGTTAAAGGACTGAGTTATTTTCTGGGAAGGTAAATAGGGTTAATGGTAAAGGTGTTACTGCCTCCAGCAGTTTTAAAAAAAGTTCTATTTGTATACTGTCCTGTCTAACTGTGTCTGAAGAAGGACAGTTGTTGAAATGTTACGTGATTGTCAGTTTTTAATTTCAATTGAGTAATCCCTAACTTTTTTTGTATTTTTGTATGTGGGAAAATACCATGTCAGGGGATTTCAGGGGGATGTCTCCCTTGTTGGAAGAAGAAATATTTTGCCTAAAAACTTCAGAATTATTCTCACTTATATCCTCTCTGTGCCTTTCATTTTAATGAGTTCAGCAGAGCGACCTGCTGTTTGCCTTTCATTTCCATCATTTCAGCAGCGTGAGCCTGCTGTTTGCCTTTCATTTCAATCATTTCAGCAGAGTGAGCCTGCTGTTTGCCTTTCATTTCAATGAGTTCGACAGAGTGAGCCTGCTGTTTGCCTTTCATTTCAATGAGTTCAGCAGAGTGAGCCTGCTGTTTGCCTTTCATTTCACTGATTTCAGCACAGGAGAGTGAACCTGCTATTTGCTTCTCATTTCAATGATTTCAGCAGCGTGAGCCTGCTATGAAGTAGTCTCAAAAGTTAGCTAGCAGAAAGAAATGTGGTGTCATAGCCATGATAAATAAAAGCTTACAAATAATTCAAATCTGAAAAAGAAAGAAAAGAGAGGGATTGAACATTGAAAAGGTAGCATACAGAACCAGATATAATATATACAAAGCACTCATAGACAAAGATAAACAAACTGTGCATAATAACAATAAAATAAATTTGAAAGAAGAACTTACACATCAGTAAATAAGGAGGAAAAGAGCATGATGAAATTCACCCAGGAATTTTAGGAATAAAGGAAAAGAATGTTTGCAGGGAATGCACTCTGTTTGCAAAAATAAATAACATTTAGTTTTAGAGAAGGAATACCCCCTTAAAGACTTGATATTAGGAACCATTCGTAAATAAAGGGGCCTGCAATAACTGATCTTGTGTCATTTTATCCTGGAAGGACTTAAAATTGTATGTATTTTGCAGGTGTTATTTGTTACTTTTATACGGGCAGACAAAACCAGTAATAATGACACAGGGATTTAAAATTAAAGGTGTGCTCGAAATCCTCATGGCATGACACTTTGACAAAAGCCACATGGGTGTAAAACAAAATTATCGAAAAAGAAAGAATAGAACAAAACAAGAGGAAAAATTTGAATTGCTTCAGACTCACTTTACCCTTTATTATTTGCTTTTTCATGTGCTCCCTCAATGGGCTTTCATGATTGTGCTTGAATAGTTTTCATTTAAAATATTGTTCCTAGATCACAACCACGGGAAACTGGTAGTATCTGAAGACAGGACACAGACCACAGGAGGTGATGTCACCAGAAACCAGCATTGATATGGATATAGACAGGCCTGTTGAGAAGGCTCCTTGTTCCTGGAAAAGCTATTGGCAAGCAGACGAGGATGACATTGATGAATTTACGGAGGAAGAAATTGCCAGTATGTGAGTTTTTTTTAAATATTGTCCACTTGTAGAAACATATATGTATTTATAATGATTTTTTCATGAGTATGTTTATAAATTAATGTTTCATTTTACAGTATATTATATAAATGCTTTGTAAAGTTGACTTCATGATGTACCTCTGAATTTTGAGTTATTTAAGGGAGAAAAGATAACTTTAAACTACCTGTTCAAAAAAAAACAAAACAAAAAAAACCCCACACACCCTTTAATTCATTGAGTGATGGGGTCACTGCCACTACTGATGACACATACAATGCCCTTAAAACACACCAATAGGACATGATTTACGGGCTCAGACTATCGAAGGGATTGCTATTACTATTGACCAGCGCATTTGTACCTGTCCTTTGCAAAATTGCAAAGAGAAGCACCTTTATGGAGAGGGACTCTGATATAGTAACTTTATTTATAATGAAACTAATTGATAATTAATGGAGAGGTCTTGAGGACCGACAACAACAACCATCGGAAGAGACATTTTGTTTTCCCAGCTCCCAACATTTTTTTTTTGTATTTGCAGGTTTAAGAATCTTAAATGAAATGGTAAGCCGATTTTAGGTGTAGATCAACAAACTGCCTGATGCTTCTTGTCACTCCAACTGCCTGTGATCTGTGTTCTTTACGGCCGCAAATGATAATTTGCTGCCACAAATGTTAAGGCCAATAACAAAATTTGGCAAATCCCCCCAAATTGGCAAATCTCGACAAATTTTGAAAAAAATGGCATTGAAAATTAAAGTAAGAAAATAGTGAGAATAAAATGAGAAATAATTCAGCTTTGCTTATGCATCACCCCAAGGGAAGCTACTGTTGAAGCTTACCTAGATCATCAAGAATAAAACAAAGAACTTTTTCGCCTTTGGTCTAAGTCTAGCATCTTGGGTAGTGCGCCAATCATATTGTGTGCTTTGCATTGTGGCGGTAACAACCCTCTTACATCTTGGCAAATTCTTGGATTTCTAAAACTTGATTGTATATATGTAATTGATTATAGTAATTTCAGTCATGGATCGTTTCTTGAAGTCTGGGGCAGATCATGTTCCTGCTCTTGCTGCACTGGCATGCCAGTATGCCTTCTCAACATGCTGGTCAGCTGATGCTGAACGCAGTTTTTCCCTTTACAATCTTGTTTTGGCTTCCAGAAGACATAAAAGGACTAGCTTTCCTGTAACAAAATAGGTTCAGTAAGGCCATTTTTTATGAGAAGTTGGAGTTTGAGAATACTTTTTTTCCCCTTTCAACTTCTGTTGATAATTTTAGAGCCAAATATTGTTCCATCACTTTAAAAAGCCTTAAAATAAGTTAAAAGTACTATTTTGAACAATATTTTGTTAATTTGAAAAAAATTGTAGCATTTGTCCATCACGTTATAGTATCAATGAAGTCCAGAAATTCAATTTTTATAAGGAAGACAGGCGAAAAGTTCAGTAAATTTCTTTTTTTTCTGACTTCAGCTCATATAATACTCCATCATTATGTGTCAGACAGTAGCAAATTATTGCAGAATCACATTTTATTTTTCCGATAAACATAGTTCTTACATAGTTTCTAAGATTTATTTTAATTATTTGGCTTGAAGATAGCATAAAAATTCAAATTCAAAAATCGCCTTTATTTTTTCTTAGTCCAAATTATTTAAAAATTCTACGCCTTAGTCATTTCTCAATCGATTTGGTATTTCAAAAAGTGGTCTTCTTTATTTCATGACTTACAATTCCCTTTAATCAATGTTTACAAATTTTACTTTGTTGTACATACTGGAAATAATAAAGGCTCCTTAACTATAATAGCCTTTTTATTTATTTTTATTTTTCATGTTTATATTTGCCGAGATGCTTAATTCTGTCCAGTAGATGTTTTGATAAATGTGGGCCCTTTTGGCAAAATTTCTGACAAATTCTTGGTTCTTGAGGAAAAATTTGAAAAATTTCAAGTCCCACTTTGGCAAAAAAAGCAGATGACAGAACTGGGCTTGGTTTCTGATCATACAGTAAGATGGAGCCTGTGAAGATCCTTGCTCTTTACCTGTAGTCAACACTTTGAATAAATGATAAGCTCTACCTACTCGAGACATTGGTAGCTCATTGGGTAATACGTCTCTTTTATCACAGGATCTTTCATCGATGAGGGTACTGCAAAACTTATGATAAATGCGTTTGTAACTAGCATATTTTATTATTGTAACTCTCTTCTATGTGGCCTATCTAAAAATCCAAATTCAAAAAGTTACAGGACCGGGCAGCTAGAATTATTGCCTTTAAAAAGAAATTTGATCACATAACTCATGTTCTTAAGAATCTTCACTGGTTGCCAGTCAGGAACTGAATTGATTTTAAGGTTTTATTAATGACATACAAATGTCTACATAATTTAGCTCCATCCTATTTTTAAAAAATTTGTATTCCTTATCCCAGAAAGAGTTTTAAGATCTAATGATTCCATCTCTCTTGGTGTACCCTGTACTTTGACACGTTTTGATGAGAAGGCCTTTCAATGCATGCACCTCACTTGTGGAACAGCTTGAATGAATGTTGCTGGAAATTGAAAAGGTATTGGAATTGTGGAGAAGATTGTGATGCCAAGTCTTTGAATTTCTGCATTATTATCTCTTTTATATTTTTACAACCGTTTTGATTTGTCTTTTTTTCAGATGAGCCTGCCAAGCGCATATTGTGGGCAGCTGAAAATGGTAAACTGGATGTTGTGAATGATGTGTTGGCTTCAGCCCCTGAATTAGTTAACTCCCTTGACAGTGACAACTACACACCCCTTCATAGGGCAGCATATAACAATCATGCTGATGTGGCTCAGGTGATTGCTTTTTTTTTTTTTTTTTTTTAAATTCCTTACTCATTTTCAAACTTCAGAAATTTCATGTGAATTATATGCTTCCTCTATGCTGAGTGATTTTCCCACAGGCAACAAATTTTTTGGGTACATAGAAAAAATCATTAAACAAAAACTTTTGCACCAATCTTCATGATTAAAAAGAAAATTGTTCTAGGGAGAAGATATCTAACTGTACATTTGCCTCATTGACATCTATCTGGATGCCACTATTTCTGGTGACAGATCTATGGACTCATGTACAGCCCATGAGCCTGCAGGTGCATGGTTTATTGACTATAAATTCATCTTTATCTTGTTTAGCCTTAGTCAACAGTACCTTATTTTATTCTCCATGTGATAGAAATGTTATTGACAAATTAGAGGAAAAGTGAGGCATTTCAATCAGACGGATGAAGAATCTGTCAGAGATTTGACTGAGGAAAAGGAGACACTGTTAAAGTGATCACCTTTACTTCTGATTATGGATTTGTTGGATGAATAATCAAGTGTAGACTAGATTCAGTGTTTTCTTTCTTGCTTTATCAGATCTAAAATATTACATAATTTCAGACAAAAGTAATTTTTGAAAAAGTCTGTTGCTTTGCTTTTATTTTTCTATATTATATTCAGGACTTTTTGTTGTTTTTGTTGTTATTGTGCTCTTCCTTCTTCTCAATGACTTTTATAGGTCGAAATTTGCTGCATTGAATCTTTTTATATTTTTTTGGCTCTTTTGTATCCCAGGCTCTTATATCCCATGGTGCTGATGTTCAGGCAAAAACAGTTGATGGCTGGCACCCATTGCACAGTGCAGCTCGTTGGAACTCAGTTGAAACGGCTCAGCTTCTCATACACAATGGAGCTGATTTAAATGCCAGGACTAATGGTGGGCTGACGCCACTTCACATGGCTGTTTCAGATGCGGAAAGCGGGCGGATGATAATGCTGTTTCTCAGCAATCCTTTCACAGATGTCTCTGCCAAGTCAGAGGCTGGGGACACAGCTATGGACATATGTGCACGTACAAGTCCTTATAGTTACTTGTTTGAAATGATCAGCCATAATGTGAACAATTTGGTTAATGGGCATAAATCTTCATTGCCGTCTTCTTGATTTTAGGGTAGTTCAAATTGCCACCACCTTTTTTTATATATTTAATCCTTTATATGATATTAGATTGAGATTCATTTAATACATCGTGTAACATTACAGGTTACAGGTCTTAATGAATGTTACTAATTTCATCCTGTATTTTGGCAGGGAATTGTTTACAATATTTTTTTTTGTCTTTGATAGAAAAGCAGGGGGAAAAAAAAGAATTATAACCTTAAAGTTATCATTAGTGAAGCAAAGTCAACCATCATGTTCTTTGATGAGTTTGTTGATTTAAATTCTCATGGTCTTTTGGCTATTGGATTTCTATAAGCTGCACTATTGTCATGTATGACTGACCTATCAAGATCTATAAAAAGAGAGATCCAATTTTATAGAATTACTAATTAATTTGACAGCTTCATCAGGAATGACTTCAGTTATAGAACCTTCACCAAATACTCTTGCCAGGCCCTTGAAATAGATGGCATGCATCATAAACAGCCTAATTGTCATATTGAATGTGTCAGATTTGTGTCCTCATTTGTTGCCAAGAATTTGCCAAAAGTTGCCTCAAAAATTGGCAAGAGTTGCCGAAAAGGTTGCGGTAAATTTTCAGGCTTTCAATCTCTATGACAGCAAAGAAATAGGCCAAGAAAGGAAAAAAATTAATCAAAATGACTGGATCACATAAGTAAATATAACATAAAAACAAGGCTTTCAATTTGTCCTCAGTCAGTTGTCGTCTTATGTCCGAGAGAACAGCACCTAAAATAGAAAAGCTCCCGTCTGCAACCGCTAAAGAACAAGTTCAAAAGGCATATGCATAGAGGTAGCATAAAGAGTTTGAAGATGATCAGACATTGATAGTTTTTGTGTGATTACATATGGGTCCATTTTGGGGAATCATTGTGGCGCTGGTTGGCAGGTAAAAAGGTTCGGATATCTTGGAACAAACATCTCAAATGGCTGCAAAGACATAAAGGAAATAAAGAAAAGAAAAGCGCGGGCGAAACAAATATTTCATAGCCCCAAACCTGCTATCACCAATTTGAAATTAAAAATCAGCACAAAAATGCAATTGGTGCATAGGCCTACCTATGTGTTTCCTACTCTTCCATTCCTGGAACATAAAAGAAAAAAAAAACAACAAAAACCACAAACATTTTTGATTACAACATAGTTGGGACAATAAGATCTCAAATACTTTTAGAGGGGAGCCAAATTTTTATAAAGAAGGATTTTGAAGGATCCAATATAGAATAGCTTTTTTAATATAGGAATTAAATAACCCCATAAATTCAATTACCAACAAATTTCTGAGAAGAATAATGACACGGAAGTGTATAAGTATAAGAAGTATATTATAGTTCTTAACTAATACTATACACCATAACCACTAAGAAGTTAGCAGGTAAAAAGGAGTCAGTTCAATAATGATGATAATATTTATGATAAAAGTAATAATGATAATGTAGTGCCAACGGCTGGAATGATCCAGAAGACAGTCTCTCTCTGATGATGGACATTTTTTCTGAGACTGCAAGATCTTTTCATAATGGAAGCCATTTTTGAAAATATGAAGAGCATAAATGACTATATAAAATCTGCTTCGATTTTATACTCCAGCCTGACAACGCATACACTGAGTTGCTTAATATGTTACTGAAAAACATGATCAGGGTGTCTTAATTGGTCCTCACCTCATTCACAGGGGTGGATTAAAGCAGGTCTATAGATTCAAGAATGATCACTTTGGTTGTCAAACCTGAAGTGCTTGTCATGGAGAAAATTTTATAACAAACAATATGTAAGTGAATGGGAGTTTGAAATATTGAGAGAAAAAAGGAATATTTGCTTTCTTAATTCAATTTGTAAAATTCTGTTGGAAAACTGAATGATTTGATTGTATTCATGCTGAATAAAATGTGCAAGTATTTATCGCTTTTCATTATACTTACTTTTATTTTTATCTGTGTCAAATTCCTGCTTCTTTTCTCCTGATAAGGGTCTATGATTGAATGTATTTAATTTATAAAGAATGTATTTTGTGTGCACTTATAATAGAAGAGACTGTTTTCATATCAACCGTGCATTTATCATTTTTTTACAATATACAGTGGAGTCTGCTTAAAATAAACCTGGCTTAAGATAAATTCTCGGTTTATATAAACTTTTTCACGAGATCCAACCTTTTCTTCCTTTATCCTTACTCTCTATCTTGCGGTTTAAATAAACGCTGGTGCACTCATTCCGCTTAAGATAAACTTGGTGTGTCCATTGGTGTGTGTTAAACAATTACATGAACACACAGCAAGAGAAAAAAGAATTACTCTTTAGGGCATAACAAATAAAGTGGTTGTCTACACGTACCCAGACATGTGGACAAAGAACTCAGATCACGCACTACATTGTACACTATAGGCCTGGCAATACACTGTAATACAAGTACAGGTCATTCCCCTTATTTTATGTTTAATTCTGTAAACCTTGGTTAAGATAAACCGCTGGATCAGTCCCTAACCAGTTTATCTTAAGCAGACTCCACTGTATATATATGCAGGATGTCTCTAAATTGTTACTTGATAAGGAATCTATTTATCTATCTATTTATCTATCTACACAAATAAAAAGGTTACACTTGTAAACGCAAAATGTCATAATGTGCATAGATTACAATTTTTCATTCTTTCCTTTTTCTTGGTTGCACACACTCAAAGAGGGACCTCTCTTATAAAGATGTCTGTATTTTTGTTGATCAACAAAGATCAACCTCCCCAAAAGCTACTGTTTTGTGTAAGCACAAAAAAATGTTCAGATTAAATAAAGTGAGGTATGTATTCCATGGTTAGCTTCTTACAGAAAGTCATCTTTTTCCTTTAACTTTTACCAAGTAGGCCTATTGCAAACGAAAACTAATGCTATACCAATAGATGAAATTGAAATGACTAGTACATGAAGAACAAGATCAGGAACTCAAATCTTCAAATTGCCTCAAGCAAAAGTTAATAGTCACCTATACTCCTACTTCACTAGGACCTTCATAACCTACCACCAAATACAATCAAAATCAGAAATCATATTGAAAAGGCTGGAAGAAGTGGAAATGTGGTTTCTGCGAAGGATGCTAAGAGTCTCAGGGAAAGAAGAGAAAACAAGCAATGCATTACAGGAAGAAGCGTAAGTAGAAAGACCATTGTTAAAAACAGTCAGACAAAGACAATGGAAGTTTTTAGGTCATATCAATCGACATAAGGAACTTCTACATCCAGCCCTGACTGGAAAAATTGAGGGGACAAGAGGTAGGGGCAGGCAAAGAGTGACATATTTGGAGAGCTTGAATCACTGGATGACAACCAAAAAGCAGAAAACTAATAGCATGAACTTCCTTAGATTGTCTGAACAGAGAAGTGAATGTGTGTCATGGTCGCCAATGTCTGTCTCAGACCCGGTACTTGATGATGATGACTCATGCTCTAGGTCACTTGCCCATTTTACAGTAACTTGAATAATGTTAATTTCATAAAGAAAGCTGGACCATGGGACCATCGCTTTATAACAGTAATTTGAATAATGTTGACTTCATAAAGCAAAGCTTAACCCTGGGGCCATCACTTTATAAATGCAATCTTGATGTTTTATTTTATCCTTCTCCACTACTGTTTTCAAATTGTTTTTCGAATGCATAGTTGAAGAACTTTGTTCCAATTTTTCAGATCTTTCCCTACTGATTTACAAAAAGCAGAGTAATTATATTGCATGATCCAATTATTACTTTCATTGCAATGATGGTTTCAGGGTTCTATCATCAGATTTGTGTCAAAATAAAGAAACTGTTGGTCATTGAAAAAAAAAAATCAATGAAATCAAAAATGTAACACTTACAAAAGCAGAGGAATAAAGTGTCCACAGCCATAGTATAGACACTGAAGAAAGCACAGGCGATGAGATATGTGGCTAGTGTCAAGATCTGGAAACGATAATTATCACATTAATAAAATTCCATAAACTTATTTTCATTTTTAATAGAAGAATGAACGGAAACAACGATACATTATGAAGAATTTGGCAAACATCCCACTGCTAAAACTTTTGTTTTCCAGACACTAAAAGGTGATGGAACAACTTGCCACTCTCTGTCCAATGCACCATTTACTGAAAAACAAAATTTGCCGTCAACTGGCCTCACACACAGGGGAAAAAAACAAGGTACAGTGGAACCTCTGAATTACGACACCTCCGAATAGCGACAAACTCCGGAATAGCGACATTGATCTCTAGTCCCGATTTTTTCCCTATATATTGATAGTAATAAAAACCGGTACAATAGTAATACACTACCGGAAGTTGGGATCGGGCATTGATTATTATAAAAAATATGACAATGACACATTAAAAGATGGTTGGGACAGAGGGAAAATGGCCTTTGATCACTGTTTGTTATCAAAACACTGT
>JAOWAY010131185.1:0-10771 GCA_028565895.1 Goniobranchus geometricus
CTTTAACCTGTCTCAACCTTCTATCTTGCACCATAACTTTGCATGTTGGCGTTTGAGTTTTTCTACTGACAACCATTGCCTCTGTCTTTTTATTGTTGAGTTCCAACCCTTTTGTAAGCCTTTCCTTTTCAACCAAATTGACCAGATGTTGCAAACCCTGCTCACTCTCTGCCACCAAAACCGTGTCGTCCGCATATCTGACATTATTTATCACGTGACCTCCTACCATAGTTCCTTCTTTGTTTTTTATGTTTCTCATTATTACTTTACTGTATAGGGAGAAGAGGTCTGGAGATAGTACACAGCCCTGTCTAACTCCTCTTTTAATTTTCTGAATTGTGCTTGTTTCCCCATCAATTTTCATTGCCGCAGTTTGGTTCCTATATGATTCTTTTATTATTCTTAGATCTTTTCCATCGATGTTGTCAGGAATGACTGTAGGCGAGGTCATATTACATGTAATTCATTATGCAGGGACACAATACAGCATTTGAATGAATAGAATAGGCTAAAATACATGTTTAAAAGCATTAATAAGACCAGCTGTAACAAGTGCAATCAAATATTAGATTTCTATGAATGGATATCATGTTATTGACTTGGCGTCACATCGCCCCAAATTCAAAGAGAGTTAGATGGTGGGTTAAATTAAAATTCAATTCTCTAACTTTTTTCTTTTTAAAACTTTAGGTAAAAAAATGATAATGAACAATTTAAAACAATGCCATAATGGATTATCACAGTTATGTGGCTTTAGAATTCCATTTTAATTCACCTACTGTGTATCTCTACACAAGTGAAGATGAAAGATTAAGTTTAAATAGTAAACCTGACAACAGAAAGATAGAAACTTGGCCAGTGTATGCTAATTCTCCAAACTTAGGAGACTGTCAAAACCCTCTCAATTCTTGGTATTTTAGCCTGTGATGAATTGTGTTCAATCGTTCACCTACTTTGAATATATGTAAATGGAGGCAGGTCTATTACAACAATCAGGTCTTTGGACACAACGATGAAGTGTCCCTTTCTAAAAATAAGCTCTCCCATCCTTCATACGACTGGCTGAGAGAGTGGGCGGGTGATGTGATGATGCAGTGACATAGATAAAAGACTCAAAGCAGCAGCAGTTAATAGCTTTCTGGCCTCCCACTAACTATGAGAACTAACACGCTGTGAGTGTATTGTTTTGTTATTATTGTAAGTAAATAGGCTTGATTAGGCCTAACATATCGGTTTAGCTGTCAGGAAGGGCACATCCCTGAAAAGAAGAAAAATGTCTAGTAGTTGATACACAAAAATCAATACTGAATCAATGCTTTAAATTATCAAGAATCTGACCTGTCCTGAATGTTCACTCAAGCTACATCCCTCTAGATCCAAAACTTCCACAGACTGACTGGCAGAGATAGCAGTTACAATACAGGTAGTTCCATAGTCACCAAGATAATTATAATCCAAGAAAAGCCATCGTAGGGAATTGCAGTTAGCTAGGCACATCCCAAATTGTGCCCAGCCAAGAGCACTTATTCTAGGATTGTTACTCAATGTAAGTTCTGTAATGCCTGTGGTAAGGTAATAAGAGACAGAAAAGAAAAAGCTTACTATTAGTTCTAATTTTGTTTTAATCTGGATGGTTCTGACGGCATTTTACCAAATGAGCCAGACTAGATTTTCATCCATCTTCTCCAAGACACTCACTTTTTATCTATTGTAATTGTTTCATGATAAATCTTGCAGCATAGGCATCTTTTTTATATCGTATATATTTAAAGGTCAAATACACTTGCTATAAACTATATAATATTATATAAGCACTTAAGATGTATCCAGTAGATAAGACAAAGAGAGAAGGACAGAAATAAAAATCGAAAAATTCTTAACTAAAAGAGAAGATAATGACCAGGACGATTGTTTGTTGGTAGCATGAGTGAGTACAGGACATCAATAGACATATCTCCCAGCTTGCAATCTCCAATATCCAATGACACAATGCCAGGATGATTGCAAATGGCTCTTCCAAGAATCTGCATTCCCACATCATCAAGTTCACTACCATGAATGCTGAAAAACAAGATGGATAAAAAAGCATTCAATAAAGTAAAGCAGTATTACAAAGAGAACAGTTCTTTAGAGGCAATTTAGAGCCATAGTGCCATTGTTTCACTCCATTTCCTGTGGCATTAAGTGGAACAAATGATAAACTTGATTAAGATAAAGTCTTGCATATGATAAACTATTCATATAGTCAAGTTTTTATAAGTCTACTACTCAAAGTCCAGTTATACGTTAATTGCTCTCCATTGCCCTCAGTATGTTTAAAATAAACTTTTCATGTCATAGAGGCTTCTCTTTCCACATCCAGACGGCCGGTGGGTAGAAGGGTTTTTAAACATTTTTCTCACCCATAAGGCCGATTTTCGCTGGTATTATTCCTCAACACCCATCCCTTGTCCCCTCTCCTCTTTCATTATGGAGAGCAAAGGTCACAATACCTTGCTAGATCTACAATAGGCCTCTAGATTTTAAATTTAGTTCAAATTTTGAATGAAATGGTTGTTTCCCTTGGAAATGGATAAGATAACCCTTCGGTCTGGTCCCAAGGAGTTTATCTCAAGCGGACTCCTCTGTACATTTAATCTCCACTTGAAAGACACTGGTTTATCACTAGCTTACTCCCTCAGTGCCACTTCTACACCTGGAGTAGGAGAAAAATTCCTCTTACTCTAAGGAGTCTTTTCCAGGGTCTCATGGTCAGACCCCACATTCAAAGATTCTAGCCTCAGAGTCCTGAATCTGTATTAACCATAAATATAAGCAGATCCAAAAACCACATTTAATTAAAGTTTTCAAACACTATCTTTGGCACTGTCAGTGAAACCCTTCAGATTAGTCCATGTAACACTTTACTAAATTTTACTTTATACAAATATACACTGAGGGTTTTCATAGCCTTTTAGCTCTACGTGAGCATAACAGGGTGGGAAAAGGGGGGAGGGGGAGACACAATGTTTATCAATAGTTTGATTTGATGACCTATTAAATGGCCTCTCTACTCTATAGCGGTGGTGATGATTTATTCATTGTTTCACCCATTCATTTGTTGTTTTTGAGGGAAAAAAATACCTGCACAGTCCAGATTTCGCGAGTGTTATTTTTTAATGGCTTCAATGACTCAATGAATACAGATTTACAAATCTTCATGAGAACTGAGTTTCCTAAAATTTAAAATCTTCCAGGGCAAGCTCAAGTTCAACTCCATGAAATGCAAATGGCCTGGAGCTCCTCTCCACAAATTTTACACTAGATTGGGTCTGAAATATTGAATACGTGAAGTGGGTCTGAATATCTCTGGATCCACTATTGCAGTAATCTTTTCTGGCAGATCATTCCACTCTGTTGTTGTCCCAGGAAAGAAACTGTACTAATATATATGTCTTCTTTTTGGCAAATGACTGAAAAAAACATTCAGATTGTAGCATTGCGATGTCATCTGGATTCACCATTCTGCTAAATAGGAGGCTGTCATCCACAAAAAGTTGAAGCTTCATTCCACATGCTGTTAACCAGGTTAATTATGAACAACAGAAAATAGAGTAGCCATAACACAATTTCTTATTTCTTGTACTACAGTTATGCAGAGAGAAATCTATACTGCAATAGAAACCAGTTTGTTTGGGTTCCATCTAATTTTTAGGAAATACTTAGAGGCACGAACATTTCGTGTGCATATTGAACATTATGCGTGCAAACTTTTCTTTGGACCAAAATAATAACACCATTATGTGCATCTACTAGTTAATCATATCTAGTGTGCGAGTGTATGAAAATTCATTCACGAAAGCTTGTATAGCAATTTACTAGAAGCGTGAGAAAGAAATAAGAAATCACTACCTTCAAAAAATAGTTTAATACTTAAGAAAGTAAATGAATTAAAAACAATAAGATTCTAACCCTGGAAAGCTTCTGATACAGCATATCTTATCCATTTTACCACAGAGCCCTTTGCTTGTGCGCTGTTAGTTTTAGCTCTTTTCATTGCCAGCTATTAACGATGATGTGGTTCTAAAACTAGATCAAAGAAAGGCAACATAAAATTGCCTTGAAACAGTATAAACCTGACTGAACAGTGGCTTCCCTTGTATTTTGATGAAAAGTTTATGTTGCAAGCTTGACTTCTTGCATAAGACAAAAAGCATCAAAGTGATCCAACAAGGATGTTCCTGTGCATAATGCTTTCTTATCTGCACAAAGTTAGTTGTGAGGAAAATGGACTGACTTTCACCACAAATGTTCATGCGCATAACTTCAGCCTAATTTTTATTCTAGAAAAAAAAGAATGCCTTTATTGCTCAATTTTTGAGGGTATCATTCTGCACGGCTTTAATGAGAATTGGATTTCGAAAACTCCAAATTTGATGGAGGGAGTTCTATATAAGCAGGGTCTAGCTGGATATGCGGATATCTAGAGAACGACAACTAAACGCCATTGGCTGATATTTATGATAACAGCCATCTTGTTTGGGGGATACCCACATGTCACATGATCAGGATTCTAAAACTTATATTAGGTCTACATGATTGTGCTCATTTTGTTCCATTCCGTCAACCGATGAATACAACCACCGCCTTTCCACTGACTTAAGGCTTATATGACACAAGCTATTAGACATTAATTATTACTATATATCTATTATCTTCTTTTGCATTTTGAAATCTTTTTCCTGCCTTTCGAAAATCATACTCTGTTTTAGTGAATCAGTTGGATTACTTGAAAAGAAGAAGAAGAAGAAGAAGAAGAAGACGCTGAGCGGTTGAACTTGGCAAAAAGGCTTGGCAGACTGAGACATAAGAGGCAAAGATGCAACGGAATGTCTTGATCTTTCTTCCCTCACGGGTTCAGTTGTCGTTCTCAGGCTATGTAACTGTTTGCCATGTGAATATTTATGGTGTGTTTTGTTTGTTTGTTTGTTTTGTTTTTTATTTTATTTTTTTAAGCTTACATATAAATACAACCGTGTGGATTGTTATATTCAGAATCAAGATCATGTGACATGGCGGGTGTCCCCCCTGCTGGTGAGATCCAAGGAGGGTGAGGTCAAAACCAAAACAAGATGGATGTTACTATAAATATCGGACAGTGGTGTGTAGTTGTCATTCTCTAGCTACATGCATGTCTAGACTGCATGCTATACTGCTATGGGCTATGGGCACTATGGCTAAAGTCTAAGTCTAGTATTAGTATATTGAAGGCGAAATGAAATATTGAAGCGTGGAATAACCCATGGAAACTATGTGACTTACTGTAATCCAGTCAAAGACTTATTCTTTTTGATACACTGTGTCAGCATTTCAACATGATGAAAATTCGTCACAATCCCAACATTTAATGTCAACTGTAAAAGTGATCTGCAGGAACCTGCAGCTTTTAAAATTCTATACAAATCTTCATCATTGATTTTACACTCTCGAATACATAGCAATTTCAAACGGTCGACTTTCAGACTTCTGCATATAGCAACAACTTCCTCATTTTGCAGTTTACCACCTGATTTATTAAAAGACTGGTGATTCATGTCAATTATTTTCATGAACTTATTTTCATTGAGTAAAGTTTTTTCACGGTACGCCATATCTAGTAACTACAACAAACTGTGGACGAAGCTAAAGATAGTTTACAGGCACGGAATGTAAATAGCATCCATAGCCGACAAAGCTCTTGCAGCATTTGTTTGCTTTTTCCTTTTCATTTTCTGAGTTAATTCGGGTTATACTTGATTCAATTGAGAAGTAAATTAATAGTGTGATGTATACTACAAAACAAAATCAAACAAACATATCTAAAGTCTAAGATTTCATGAATAAACATTCAATTGCATCACAGATTCTATATTATACTCCTTGATTGCATCCACTTCCACAGAAAAAAGAATGAGTAAACAAAGATCTAGTTGGGTTTTTTATCCCCCCAAAATAGCATGTAAGAAATCCTGTCATCTAATACGTAAGATAGAATTAGCATTCATATTTTCAATATGTCTTCTGTGTATGAAAGATAAAATCATAAATTGTGAATGACAGCAGGTGCGTAGCTTCACATAATAGTTAATATGAACCCTTTTGATGATCGAGGTCAGTTTCAATCATAGCTAGATACACAAGACGGTTTGATCGCCATGACTCATAAACATCATAATCGATTTTTCAAAGCCAAACTTTTAATAGATATCGATTTTATCATCTGAACGGAGACAAAAAAAAGGAAAAAAGAAGGCATTTTAAACATGAAACATCATTTATTAAACTCAAATACAATGACTTGGTATTTTACTTGTTTTCATAATATCAAGCAGTAAATGTGTACAGACAGACCATGAAGACTGAAAATTGCTTGTAGAAAAGGCTTCAGGGTAAAGACGTAATCGATGTATCTCATTCCAACAGATGATCGCGAATCTTTAGACAATACTTGTTTTCAAGCTAGGCCTAATCATCACCTTTATTTTGGACCTATGGCCATCACTTAGAGGAAACGCAGACACGTATCTGTATCTTTATAAAACTATATCTCAATCTAGATAGGTCCAACGATCTAAACCTAAAAAGGTCTTCATACAGTCAATATTTTGTATTATTCATCCAACGAATTCCCGTAAGTATCGATGGTAGACTTATTAGAGAAATGCAGAGTTAGCCTAGAGTCTAGATCTATTTCTAGTTTCTAGATCTGAAAAATGACCTGGCCCAGTGTGTAGTCAGTGTAGTCATGATTAGGCCCACTTCACTTACAGACTGGTCTGCAGACGTCTAGATCAAGATATATAGATCTAGGCCTGGATAAGGTCAAGATCCTGATGGTGGAAGATGAGGGAAATGAATTTTTGAATTACAGAAGATTCAAAAGGAGGTATTAAAGGAGCAATTGAATGCTAATACTAATAGTAAATGATGGTCTGAAGTGGAGATGAAGGGCAATGAAGGTGGGGGTGGATGCTCTACAGTCTACAGCTGGGTCGTTCTCACACTACACACCCCCATCTAAAAACATCTCTTTAGGGGTTATGATCTTAGAGGAAGAATGAATGGAGGGAGTGTGACGCACGCCACATTCTTGAAGCCGCCTCTCGCTTTCGACCCGCCATTACTGTCAGCCAAAAAAACGCGCTTCGCTTAGCAGCGAGAAGTAGAAGTAACAAGTTACTGCGGTAGGCCTTTAACGCATCAAAATTTTATCATCTAATGTCATTTATTTAATCTGTAGGGCAACTACCTTGTGTGAAATGTTGATTAAAAAGGGGAGGAATTCCATTCGTTCTGCCACTCCAGCGACATAATAAAGACGGTTTTTAAAGTCTTTTGATGGGGTGGTATATAAAGTTGGGGCTTGGTTTTTGTGGGGGTAACAAAGAAGTAAAAGCGGTAATTTTTTTTTTTTTATGGTCAGTATGTTGTAATTGTCTTTATTTGTCTCCGTCATTTGTCTGTTCTTTGTTGCTTCTCAGTCCATCGGTCCTGAAAAATCTGAAATATGAAGGAAGATAGATAATTAGAAAATTTGCGGCATGGCAGGTTCAAACCCTCTTCATTCGCCAGCCAAATGTGTGTTTTAATCTTCATGCCACGGATTGAGTGATGGAGTCGGGTGAATTGCTCAGAACTTTTACTTATGTTTTCATTTTTAAATTACCTTCTGGCATGTGACTTGTCATGTGATTTGTCACGATGAGAAGTCGTGTAATCGACCATGAAACTTTCATGCTGCGATTCCATGTAACCAGTGGCTTCAATGGACTTAAAAGGCCTCCCCGAACCCCATCATTTTCTATTTTGTCCTAGTAGGGGTTGAGGCTGAAGAAGATAAATCACGTCTGCCCTTTAAGTGCGTCAGTGTTGTATACTCATGCAGTACGTGTGAGTATCGTCGTCAAAAAACTAGAGAAGGGAATAACAACTACCAGACGAAAACTGCAGAAAATGGCGGATGAACATGTCTTTTTTCTCCACCTCGCACACCTTCGTTGGATATAAGTCGTTATTGTTGTATTTGCAACGCACAAAACTGTGTTTAAAGTGTAAATAAAAAAGAATTAAGCTCATTTTGTAACCATTTTTGTTTATGAACATGAATATTGTTAGAGGAGACGAGTGGCAGGACGATATGGAATTCCATCCGAGGAGACGAGTGGCGGGACAATATGGAATCCAGCCACTTATTTTGTGTCTGGGTGAGGTGGAGAAATGCAAAGATTTTTGAAGTGGTCCTGGGCAAAGGGAAGTAACAATCTTAACTAACATTACCTAGCCCTTAACTCGAACCTTAACACAACAAAAGAACTATTATTCAGACCACAAGGTTCATTCAAATTTCTCAGAATTTGATTCTCAAAATCATCAAGATCTCATGCTTCATGGGAGACCATAGAAATCTTCAAGTCATAAGCTCCTTTTCATTTGTTGATGCTATTTACTCCACATTTCGCCCTGAGTTCATGTCAATATAACAGTTTTGCCAGTTTCAAAGTTATAATTTGTTTTAAAAATTCAATCTGCTTTAATGCTTTCCATAGATATTGGCCAAGTCTGAGAGGACAAGGTGGCTGGCTATGGACACGCCATTCCGAGCGTGTCACCCCTGGTGAGGAGAGTAAAGGATCATGACAACGAAGCAAGCCACATCGTCTGGAAAGAAGCGGAAAATTGTCAATGTGCACTCGCTTGATGGCGACCAACATGTGGTTTTTGTGGATGTGAGTAGATTGACCCTCAGGCTTCATTGAATTACTGTCTTGTTCTTTATTGTGGTTATTTTTGCCCGTTGTGAACACACTTTCCTGCCATCAAGCTTTTCTTTTTCATTATTCTTAAATATCAGATTCTGCCTGTTCTTGTATATCAGTAAATCCTTTCCTGATCGTGCTATCCTCACTGCAGTTAACAGGTTTCTCTGTGATGATGTTCTATTCTTCCAATTTTTGTGAGTGTTGACATTGTCCAGTATATTATGCCCTGTGCCCATATTCATGGTCTTCCTCTGTGTCCAACCACCATGCTGATGTGTCTTTTTTATGTGTCAAATGTTTGAAAGGTTTGATGATCGGCTGTTTTTGATAGGTAAAGATTCTGACTGTCTGTTTTTCCTTTTTTATCAACTTTTGTTCTTTATAGTAGGCCTACTTGCAAATTCTTCCTACTGCATTTCACCCTAAAGCCATTGATTTCTTTCTTTTGTTCCCTGCGGTACTTGCAAACTCTTCCTATAACATTTCACCCCAAAGCCACTGATTTCTTTCTTTTGTTCTCACAGTACTTTCAAGATGGTTTTATAGCATTTCACCCCAAAAGCCATTGATTTCTTTCTTTTCTTCTCTTGGTACTTGCAAGATGGTTTTATAGCATTTCAGCCCAAAGCCATTGATTTCTTTCTTTTCTTCTGTCAATACTTGCAAGATGGTTTTATAGCATTTCACCCCAAGCTATTGATTTCTTCTGTTGTTGCCTACAGTACTTAAAAGAGATATCTGTAGCATTTCACCCCAGAGCCATTGATATCTTTCTTTTGTTCTCTTGGTACTTTCAAAATATTCCCATATCTTTCACCCCAAAGATGTGATTGTATTCTCACCTGTCTTTGTTATTGACCATGTTTCATACTCATACATCGCTCTCAGGAAAAAAGTATGTTTTCAGAATTTTCATTTCATGCCAAATATTCTCAGTGCAAACACAATGTGGAGTCTGAGTCTGTTTATAATGCAAAGAAAATTTCATGTCAAACTAACCTTAAATTTTAGCACTGAAACTTGGCAGTCTTATTTTTCATAATTTCTGATTGATGACCTTGAATAGAAACATTGTTTCTATGACCTGAGACCTTAAATTTTTTTTATTAAAAAAAAAAAATAATCTGCATAGTATTATGACATATATTATTGTACGTTATTATTAGTTTAAACATGTTGTTTGCCAGGTCAAGTCCAAATTCCAAGAAGTGTTCAACCAAATTGCAAGTCACCTCAGTCTACGAGAGACAGAGTATTTTGGACTTGCTTTCAAGAAAGGTACAAATCTTAGTTCTTTGTCTCATTTGTTAATAATTTTACTTTGATAGTGTTTGATTCCTTGGACATAGATATTACTTAATATGTAACTATGGTATCCCTTGTTCTGTTTCAAATATTTTTCTTTTGCTGTCAGTCATTACTACTATTTCATAACATAAACTCAGATTTATTTTAGTGTTTTCTGCTAGTTTTGTTCGATTTTTCTGTTGCTTTGTTTATTTTTGTGTTGATGTGTTGGGGTGCTTTTTTTTTTTTCCGCTTTACCTTTTTTCAGTTGGGAGGTACTTTGTTTTTGTATTATTTTGTATGGGATGAATGTTATACCAGGGAGGGGGAATATACATGAGCGATACTTTCTCCATTCATGTACACTAGTACAACTACCCTTCTACGAACAGAAGAATAATGATCGGAGAAGTTAAGAATGAGAAAATGACTAAAAAACAGCAAAAGAAACATATATATAGCAGCGCTCCCTTTTCAAGGAGATTTCGGATTTGTTTTGTTACTAGGAAATGATAACAGAAAAAAAAACAAACAAAAACGAGAAATAAAATTGTTTTGTATTCCGGAATTACACGCACACAAAAAAGGGAAGAAAAGAACTTTATCTGTGGAACAAAAACTTAATAAGATTTAAAAAAATTAAAAAGTCGGAAAAAAAATTGCCCCGGGTGAGAATCGAATTCACGACCTTCAGATTGCCCGTGTTA
>JAOWAY010131296.1:0-10769 GCA_028565895.1 Goniobranchus geometricus
GATTAAATAAAGAGCACAGAGTGCGGCATTACAAAGACAGGCATCATAGTGGGAAAATCTGAAATCAGAGAAAATCTGAGCGATTTACATTCCTGACAAAACATGTCCACAAAATGGGAATGCTTCTGGTTGGATACCTCAGCTCCATTACCCACCAACACTTCTTCTCCTCCTCCGAACTACGACAAAGAAGATCAACAACAACAAGATTCATTGTGGTGGTATGTTGAAATTCATCACACCTCTGTTTGTAAGACTTTTAATCTTAATCTTTTATTTTATTTTTTTTTATTGATTGAATTCACCACTCTTCTCTCTCTTGCTATTTGTAAAAATTTCGTATAGTTCTACCCCTCTGCAAGTATCGGATAGTTCTTATTTTAAAATTAAATTCATTACATATCTCGCTGTTTCTTAGAATTTTAATTCTTTTTTCATTTGAATTCATCACTACTCTCTCTTCTATCTCGCTATTTGTAAAAATTGCATATATAAGTCTACCACCACCTCTGTGAGCATTGGATAGTTCACTATTTTAAAATTTAATTTTATATATATATATCTCACAACCATTAGATTGTAGAGTTTGTTTTTTTGTTGTTTTTTATTCAACTCCATCCAGAACTATCAATGTCCTGAATGTGGTAAAGAATTTGTAAAGAGGAGCAATATGCTGAGACATAGATGGACGTTCATAAAGGTGAACGTTCATTTCAATGCGAGGCATGTCCGAAAACATTTAAGCGAAAACAAGCCTTGACCAGGCATTACAAAACATGTCCTCAAAATGGGAAACGTTTTCGGTTGGATACCTCAGCTCCGTTACCCACCAACACTTCTTCTCCCTCTCAGAACTTCGACAAGGAAGATCAACAACAACAACATTTACAACAATCATTACCCACCAACACTTCTTCTCCTTCTCCTCCAAACTTCGATGATGAAGATCAACAACAATCAAGAATAGAAAAAGAAGAAGAATCGAAAGCTTCTACCTCTTTCCGATCCACTTCTCAACCGAGAATAGACACTGCAGTTCATGGTCATTATGTTGAATAGAGCGAACTAGATTATTTACCTTCCGATTTAAAAGAGGTCTATCTTAGACAATGGGAGGCAATACGAACGAGAATTCGCGAAGGGAGACTTGTATCCACTTATACACTGTTTTGGAATCCTTCTCATCCTCTTCCAAATTGGAACCAACCTTTATTAGACATGTTCCACCGTCAAACCAAACGGTTCAAAATTATTTTTTCTTGTAGATCTAGATATATCTACTTTTTAATTAGTTCCCGCGTCTTCCGGAAAGCTTTTTCCATCGAAGTGAAGTGCCACCATTTTGTTTGAACAAGCACTTTTCGACTTTTCCGTGAATTGGGTTGCAGTGAATGACAGGAAGTACCTGGTTAATCCGGAAACGCATTTATCGTGGGAGGTTCTGAGCTGGTCATAAAGTTTAAAGTTAGAAAAGGCACTTGAAATGACCGGTGAGTCGGTTGGTTAGGCTCACATTTTATTTTAACTGCATATTGGGGTGGCCGGTTTGAGCTACCGGGTAGGCCTACATGATGTGCCGTAAGTTTGCTCAAACCGGCCAGGTACATTTTTTTGGTTTTAAGAAGGAAAGTTTCATATGTTTAAGAAACTTTGAAGTTATTGAAGGTCTATTTGTGTGTGTATGTGTGTGTGATTTTATTTCCGTGTGTGTCATATATTTGAATATAATGTTTGTATACGTGTGTGTGTACATGTGTGTACGTGTGTGTTTATTGGGGATGGGAGGGAGGATGTGTTCGTGTATGTTTTAAACAGAAGTGTTTCATGCGTTTTAGAGATTTTGAAGTTACAGAAGGTCTCTGTGTGTGTGTGTGTGTTGTGTTTGTGCTATTTTATTTTTTCCTTGTGTCTCATAGAATATAATTGAATATAAAATAGTGTGGGAGTGTCTGTGTGTGGGAGGGGTCTGTGTTTTTGTGTTACTCTTGTGCATAATTGAGCTGTTGATTTAATTTTCTCAACAAAATGTCATTTCAGTTTCAGGAAACAACAATGACAAAACCAAAAGGGCCAGCTGCAAAATACAGCCAAGCTGCACTAGAGGAGGCGCTTAACGCGATAACGTCAAAGGCTTTGTCCGAAAGGCGGCAATCCAGTACATGGTACCAAGATCGACCCTTCAAGATAAGCTGTTAGGCAAATATCCAGTCAAGAGAGCTTCCCATACAGTTTTGACAGCGGATGAGGAGACAAAACTTGTGAAATGGATGGTGACTTGTGCCCGTCTCGGTGAGGGAAAAGATCGTGAACAGCTTTGCCGGGCCGTACAAAACATATTGAATGCTGAAGGGCGACACACAAAATTCACCACCAACAAGCCCCGGTACCAGTGGTACAGAGCATTTATGGACAGACACAAGGACAAAATAAGAGAAAAGAAAGCCATGACATTGGGAGAGCAACGAGCTCAAGTGTCTGAGCAAAAAATTCGTTCTTGGTTTGCTCACACACAAAAAATGCTCTCAGATGACGGTGTCATCATTGAAGATGTTCCACCAACTAATATCTTCAATTTTGACGAAACTGGATTTCCATTCTTTTTAGGCGGAACAACTATAATTTCAGACATTCACTCAAAACATCCATACCAGAGAGGATCAGATAACAAGACCCAGGTGACTGTATTAGGATGCATCTCCGCAGCTGGGCAAGCATTGAAGCCCACTATAATATTCCCAGGAGCACGATGGACCTTTCATCCATGGAAAAAATTTGATGCTGATTACACTCTTACACCAAATGGGTGGATAAACAGCACCGTTTTCATGAAGTGGCTTCGGTATACATTTTTACCTGCTGTTGAACACCTTCACCGACCTGTGGTACTTTTTCTTGATGGACATTCGAGCCATATGACTCAAGAGGTGCACGATTTTGCCCAGGAAAATTCCATCACGATTTATGTCTTGCCCTCGCATGCATCGCATATCGTCCAGCCCCTAGATCTTGTGTTTTTTGGGTGTCTCAAACATGAGTGGAAGCTTGCCGTCAAGGACTACAAAGCTATATCGCGTTTTGCGCAAGTCACAAAGAACACATTCACGATTGTTTTTGCTGATGCCTGGAAAAAAGCTTACAGTCCCAAAAAGCTGATCAATGCCTTCAGGGCTTCGGGCTTGTGCCCTTGGAATCCTGATGCACCCGATTACACAAAATGTGGAGCAAGTGCTCTATATGCCATGGATGATTGACACAATCGTTGAGGCCACCAGCCAAGAAGACCCTGATCTCCCAACTCCTGATTCTTCATTGCCATCAGGAGATGCTCCTCCACCCCCTGACTCTGCCTCGCCATCAGGAGATGGTCTCCCACCTCCTGACTCTGCCTTGCCATCAGGAGATAGTCTCCCACCCCCTGATTCTTCCTCGCCATCCGGAAATCGTCTCCCACCCCCTGACTCTTCGTCGCCATGCGGAGATGCACTACCACCCCTTGATTCTCCCTTGCCATCAGGAGATGCACTACCACCCCTTGACTCTCCCTTGCCATCAGGAGATGCTCTTCCACCCCTTGACTCTCCCTTGCCATCAGGAGATGCACTACCACCCCTTGACTCTCCCTTGCCATCAGGAGATGCACTACCACCCCTTGACTCTCCCTTGCCATCAAGAGATGCACTACCACCCCTTGACTCTCCCTTGCCATCAGGAGATGCTCTTCCACCCCCTGATTCTTCCTCGCCATCCGGAAATCGTCTCCCACCCCTGACTCTTCGTCGCCATGCGGAGATGCACTACCACCCCTTGATTCTCCCTTGCCATCAGGAGATGCACTACAACCATTTGACTCTCCCTTGCCATCAGGAGATGCACTACCACCCCTTGACTCTCCCTTGCCATCAGGAGATGCTCTTCCATCCCCTGACTCTCCCTCACCATCAGGAGATGCTCTCCCACCCCTTGACATCGTAGTCGCGGCATCATCATCAGATGTTACAGATGTTCTCCCACCCCCCGTCACTGCATCAACTCGACCAGCAACTGGCAGGGACAATTCCAACATTGCATTCAATTTATGCCAAATGATTGACCACGTCATAGCTTGCGGGTGGACACCTGTAGACATGTTTAACATAAGAAGGCGCCAATTTGCTAATGTCGAGGCTACCCCATCTGAGCCAGACTATGGCAAATATCTGGAGCTGTGGGAGAAAATTGTCCCTCCTCCCACTTTCGACAACCTCCCCATACCCACTTCCGCTGGTTGAAAGTCCAACAAAGCCAACAAAATGCAGGCCCCCTCTTATGTCTCCCATGCCTCCTTTAAGGAGTTTTATGAGAAAAAAGAAAAGGAAGAGGCTTCAAAGAAAAAGGAACAGGAAAAGAGAAAGGCAGATATGGTGAAGAAGAAGGAAGAAAAGATGAAGAAGAAGAGGGAAAACATGGAAAAGAAGCGAATGGAGAGGGAAAAGAAAAAGGCTGAGAAGTTGGAGAAGAAGCGGATGGCGTTGCTGATGAAAGGGAAGGGCAAAGGCAAAAAAAGAAAGCTGCCTGAAAGTTCAGACGAGGAGGAGGAGTATGAAGCTGTTGTGTTGGATGACACTACAATGACAGGTCGGATGAGGATTTTGATGTTTTTAATGTGGATGTGGATGAAAGTGTTTGTGCTGTTTGTGAGAGTGATAGGGATCTGGATGGTTGGATAGGGTGTGAGTGTGGAAGGTGGTTCCATAAAGGGTGTACAGGTGAGGAGAGAGATTTTATTTTAAGTATGAGTGAGGAGGAAATGAGTGAATATAAATTTGTGTGCTTTGTATGTGTGCAGGGAAAAAATCAAAATTTGAGAGTTTGAACACATAATTGACCTTTTAGTTTTCTTAACATTTATTTTGCATGCCCCTTTCTGCATTTCTTTCCATCTATTTTTGTTTTATACTTCTGTTTAATAAAGTGTTTGAAAATTGATTTGCAACTATCTAATTGGCTATTTTGCACTTTCAAGACTCAAAAAAAAAAAAAAAATGTTTTATTTTTGATGATCAGACAGCATGGCCGGTTTGTCCAAATGGGTGGCCGGTTTGAGCTTAAGGGTCTAGAAGTGGCCGGTTTCAGTAAAATGTCATCACGAACTCATAGCATGTGTTGTTCGGATAATATTTAGCTGGTGGAAAAACTGCCACCTCGCCTTGAACCGGCCACTCCTGGTCTTCCTTTTTGCGACATCACTTTGCGACATCAGTCATATTTTGGACCACAGCCTTGTTATTGTTACAGAAGAGCGCAAATTAGCGTAAGGGGGCCGGTTTGACAGGAACTGACTCTAGAGTCAATCGGTCCCTTCTCGCACAAAATCGCACAGCGACCCACGATTGAGTCTTTTCCTCCGATCATTCGAAAAGCAAATCCGCAGTAAACGTTTGAGCATGCGCAGAGACCCTTTCCCTTCGTGCCGCGAAAGTTTCAGCCGTCACAACATCGATTTTCTCCTGTTTTGACAGAGAATTCTCATCCACCACTCCAGGTAAGACGCCATCTTAATTTTTTTTAGTGTGTCACATGATAGTAATAAGGTCCTGAAATCACATGATATGTTCCAAATAAGGTAATACTTCGTGACAGGGGTCACAAAGCGTTAGTCTTTTTGCCCCATCGGTGTTTTCCACCACTGTTTGAGATTTCCTTGTAAAAATAGGGGTGTGCGAGGAGGGACCAGGATTTGAGCGGGCCGGTCCCATCTCGCACCCCACCAAATATCAACCAATTAAGAACCAGTAAACCAACTGTGCGAGCTCCAAAGTGATTCAATACCATACCAATGCTTGTCCTATGCATTTCCCATCTCGCACAAAGGCGGTTCAGTTCTCGCACAAAGGCAATTCAGCTCTCGCACAATAATGGCTGTCTTGTTAAGGGGAGGGATGTTATTAACAACTAAGAAAATCATAAATTGTTGCATATTTGTATATTGTTCATCCATCTCTCTCTCTCCATCTCTCTCTCTCTCTCTAATATAATATCTCTTTCTCTCCTTTAGTACACTCGCACTCTTTCTCGTCCTTAGCCCTACTATTCATCAAGCAATATGCCTTCCAAACGTGGAGTTCCCGCAAAGCCAAGAGCAAAGACCCTCAAATATACTGAAGAGGACATGCTTGCTGCCTGCAAGACATTCCACAGGAATGGACACCGCCTGAGAGAGGCAGCAAGACTGCATGGGGTTCCTCCATCAACCCTAAAAAACCGACTTCAGGGTCGGCAATCGGTTAAAGAGGTAAGTTAAATTGTCTATCATGATTTGAGTTGTCCCTAACGATACTTTAAAATGTTGTTCTTATATGATTGGAAATGTCATCAAACTTTCCTTATGAGATAATAAAGTATCTTTCATTGAATTGAATTATAAAGGCCATCACATTTATGCCACCACGCTAGGGAAGTAAAAATTATATCAATGGCACTTTTAAGAGGAAAAATTTTACTTCAATTGTAAGTGTTTTAGTCCAGCAAGAAAAATAATTTGGGTGTTCCAATTTTCTCATCCCCAGATTCAGAAGACTGTCCTCACATCTGAGGAGGAGGAGGAGAAACTTGTCTCCTGGATTGTTGAGTGTGCCAGGAGGGGCTTCGGACGCACCATGTCCCAAGTCCATGAGGAAGTTAAAAAGATCTTGGACGACCGTGGAGCAAAGACAATGTTCAGCCAAAATCGTCCGGGCGAGACATGGTCTGAAATGTTCTTGGCACGCCACCCTGACATCAAATCCAGAATGCCACAGGCCCTGGGAAAACAGCGGGCCATTGTTTCCGAGAGCAAGGTCTCCTCGTGGTTTGCCGAGGCAAGGGAGGAGATAGAGGAAATCGGAGGGGATGTTTTGACCGACCCGACTAGAATTTTTAACTGTGACGAGACTGGTTTTAAGTTGGGTAGGGGGACACTGGAGAAAGTTTTAGCATTTAAAGACGACAGACAGACATACAAAGTGACGACGGACACTCACACCCAGTTGACTGTACTTGTCGCTGCTAGTGCCTCTGGAGAAGTCCTCCAACCACTTATTATTTTCCCTGGTAAGTGGTTTCATTATAACCCTTTAGAGGGCTTCCCAGAGGCTCACTTCGCCAAGTCAGGCAATGGGTGGATTGACAGTGACATCTTTGCTGAGTGGTTGAGGACAGTTTTTGTCCCTTCAACTCAGCACCTGACAAAACCGGTAGTGCTCTTTGCAGACGGACACACGACTCACGCGACAATGACAGTTAGTGACATTTGCAGGGAGCACAATATCATTCTATATCAGCTCCCAAGCCACGCTAGTCATATTGTTCAACCTTTAGATCTTACAACATTCAAAAAATTGAAAAGTGCTTGGGGGAAGGTACTTAGTGAATTTCAGGACCAATTTTCAGATGTGGTGGGCAAAAGAGAATTTAATTTGCAAGTGTTTTTAGAAAGGCTTGGGAGAATGGTAGATCGTGATAATGTGATCTCTGGATTTCATGCTGCTGGGATCTATCCATGGGACCCCAGCCACGTTGACATGAGGAAGACAGGACCTTCTAGGGCTTTTGACAAGACAATGACCAACAACAGACAGCCACTGATGACCAGACTGAGGAAGACAACACTGTACTGATGACAAACTGGACTACTGAGATTCTGACTGTGACAGAGACCGAGACTCCCAGTGCTAGTCCCTCCACATCTTGCCCAGGTACTGTCACTGGACCCTCCCCTGCAGAACCTCATGACCTCACTCAAAACCCTGCAAGTTCCTCTTCTCTTCTTCATCTTGCCATCTCGGGTCCAGATGGTGATGCCGATATCATCCCTGTCCAAGATGATATCACTTCTTGTCCTCCATCTCCCTCATATCCTTGTGCTTTACCTGCACTTTCTTCTATCATACCGGGGGAGCCACCTTCACCTTCTCTTGATGCCCCGGCTTCAACTTCAGTTCCGTCAGTGGACCCTGCTTCTCTCTCTGCACAGATGACTTTGACATCTGTTTCTACCCCACCACTGACAAGTCTATCGACCTCTGTTCCCTCTCCTACTACTGCTATCCTTTCTAATGTGGAGGCACTGGACCGTTTGCTTGACGTTGTTGCCAGTGCTGGGGTCCAAGGACTGATTGACTATAGGACATCACACTCACTTGGAGCTGACACGACTGACTTGAAAGAGACACTTTTCAGACAGTACTACACGAGACTGAGGACATGCTTGACTGGGACTGGGACAGGTTCAGACAGGACTGGACGTAGTTTTGACAATCTACCCCTCCCCTCCCTTTGGAAAGATAAAGAAAAGAAGAGGACCATTCTTCAACCCCCGAAGATGGTCAATTCAGACAGTTATAGAAATTTTGTGGCGGCAACAAACGCCAAGAAAAAAAAGATTGAAGATGATAAAGAAAAACGGAAGAAAGAAAGAGAAGAAAAGAAGGAAGAAAAGAAAAAGCAAGAAGAGGAAAATGAGAGGAAAAGGCAAGAGAAGAAAGAAATGCAGAAAGATAAAAAGAATGTGCCAAAAGAAAAGAAAGGAAAAGTGGGTGAGAGGAAGAGGAAGAGGGAGGAGGCAACAAATGATGATATTTACAATGCTTGTTCTGTTTGTGTTGGTGAGAAAGATGATTTGTTTGTGGACTGGGTTAGTTGTGATAGTTGTAGTAAATGGTTTCATGTTGGTTGTGTTAGTGTGACAGATGACAATTTACGTGACAAAAGTATGACTGAAATACAGGCAATGACATATATTTGCCACCAATGTAAATTTTAAAAATTCTTGACGTCCCAAATCACTGTAAATTACTGTGTAAATAATGAATGTAATATAAACATGTAAAATAATGAGTGTAAATAATAAATATATATTAATAATCAATGTCAATAAATGAAAAATCAATGTAAATTTTGTATTATAAAATAATATAATATGTGACAATCTGATTAACCTTCAAATCGGTAGAGTACAGTTACGAGGTCCACACACCCGTTTTGTCGTTTTCGTTCCGCACATTTCCCCGATAGACTGGTTCCAGTATTGAATATTTTCGTTAATTGCAAGTTAATTGCAAGATGTAAGTTTTTATATACCTCACTTAGAAAATCTAGTCTTTCCACTTTCAATGTGCACAAGATTCACGACCACGTCGTAAATTTTACGAGATTAGCAGTCAAGAAATCCAGGCGATCGGTGAGTATTTTCATTCTGTTCTTTCCCCGGAAGTTCATGCCAGTGAAAAGGAGGGAGTTGATCTCAGCTTCCGTTTCCAGGTGTTGTCAGTCACGTTACATTTATAAATAGCATTATTTGTCATTGAAACGCTTCACAGGCCGGAAAACAGCACAACTATTTTTAGATTTCGAATAGTGGGATGTTCGGAGTGATGAAGAAGATTACAGACCTTTATCATCGGTCCGAACAGTCCAATTGAGACAAATATCTGTGTCAGAATTTTTTTTTTTTTTTTTAAATGAAGCTGATTTAGACCTATTACCGGTCTTAATGATTAGAATAGTATTTGGGGACACTTGCAATAAATATCAAGACAAAGTCTAGACCCATTACTATTACCGGTCTTAATGATTATTATAGTGTTTAAAATAGATTAAGACCAAGACCCATAATATGCTATATAATGTACCCCCAGATGATGGCATCACGAAAACCCCCCCAGAAGAAGGCCAAACATGATGTGAAAGTGCTGGAGGCGGCAGTAGAAGCCGTAAGATCAAAATCGATGGGACTGAGAAAGGCGGCGAAGACCTTTGAAATTGCCGTATCCACCCTGTCGGACAACGTTAAAGGGCAGTCACCTGTTGTATACGAGGCCCCCAAGCTCCTAACATCCATTGAGGAGGAGCGCCTTGTGTCCTATATTCTGAAAATGGTTGAATTGGGGTTCGGACAGACAACAGATGACATCCGCTCAAAAGTTAAGGCCATCCTTGAATTGAGAGGAGGTTCCACAAAGGACCCTGCAAATCTACCATCTACGGCACGGGTCTACCGGTTCTTCGAACGCCACCCTGAACTGACCTTGCGGACACCATCATCATTAGGGAAAGAATGAGCCCTAGTGACTCCATCAATAATTGAGAATTGGTTCTGCAACTTCCATACTTATATCATGAAGGTGGATCCTTCACTGCTGAAAGATGCGTCACGTATCTTCAACAGTGATGAGAGTGGGTTCAGTTTTGATCCCAAATCACGGAAGATCAGTTTCTTTTGTAATGTCAACTGAATCGACTGTTTGTCTAATTTTGTACCGTACCACATTAAGGTTTTGTTTTTTATTTACCTACCCAAAATACTAATATTGGTGTATCAGCTGTTTGCTTAAACAATGGGGTAAAATCTGTGCCTTTGAATCACAAAAAAAAATAGCAAACCTTTACCTTACATCAACGTGCAGACCCCAATGCTGAATGATAACGTCAGGCACCCGTAAAACAAACTGCTACTCATGAAGACCAGCTTATGTTTACCTGTTTATCACATATCGATTTTAAAACTTTTACAAGCACATCAAAAGAAAACCTTTGCAAATATGTGGTTGCTTGGAAGGGAGTAAAGAATGTATATAATGTGTCCTCAAACACCAGGACTCAAGGTACAGTATTGGCAACGATGAGCTCAGCGGGTTTCTACTTGCCACCTCTGCTGATATACCCGTACAAGAAAATTCCAGGAAGAGATTTGCTTGATGGCTTTCCTGAAGCGCACCTGCAGGTCAGGAGAGAGAGAGAGAGAGAGAGAGAGA
>JAOWAY010131406.1:0-10768 GCA_028565895.1 Goniobranchus geometricus
GAAGGAACTAGATGGGCCACCAATCCTTAAAGAGGAAGTAGAGGATGCTATAAAGAAAATGAAATTTGGAAAAGCAAAAGGCCCAGACAATATACCGATTAAAGTAGAAAGATCATTGCCAAAAACAATCAAACAAAGACAACTTAAGCTTTTATGTCATATAAATCGACATAAGGAACTTGAACATCTAGCCCTGTCTGGAAAAAAAATTGAGGGGAAGAGAAGCAGGGGCAGGCAGAGAGTGACATATTTAGAGAGTTAAATCACTGGATGACAAATAAAAAGCAGAAAAACAATAGCCTTAACTTCTTGAGATTATCTGAACAGAGAAGTGAATGGCGTGTCATGGTCGCCAATGTCTGCCTTAGACCTGGTACTTGATGATGATGATGATAGTCAAAACCTATACTTCACAGTTGAGCTGTGATCCTCATAAAAGTGATTGTTATAATATACCTACCGAGAAGCGTGATGGTGTAATATGTAACACCTCTGCCCTTGAAAGCTGGGAAGCCTGCCTGCTTAAAATAAAAAGCATAAGACCTTTGCCCTTGGCCTCCTAAATGAAAAATGTTTAGGTTCTTAATAAGAAAATTGGCTTAGAAGAGGTCTCTACTATAAGATTTAAAGAGCTACCAATGGTTTTGCAAGTTATTTTTAACCCTTACCCTTGATCCCAGCTTCATCGAGCATTTAAGTGGGGAATCCCCAGCCAGCAAGTTGTGATGTTCCTACCCTGGTCTTTTGTTTGGTTCATTCACCTATTCAGGGCTGTTCACCTTTGTACAAAATTGACCCAAATGAAGCCTTTACCATCAGTATTATAATGTAAAGAACAGCCAATCGGATTGCAAGTTATTTTAACCCTTTACGCTGAATCAATGGTTTGTTATCGTGCATTGAAATGGGGCTTCCAATTAGTGTAAGGGTACACTTCGCCTTCTTTGGCTCAATCAACTGTTTGTGTTGGTGTGCACCAGTTGGATACCGGTACTCCTACCACTCTTGTGACTGTTTTTATTCACTGCATACTTTCATGATTATTTCCCTATGAAATGGTTTTAGACCTGAGTAACCCCATTGCTCACCACATAGCGCCCACTGGTAAAATCAAAATATGTCAGCACGCCAACACCCACCCAATGTCTTTTCTGGTCAAATGGCAGGAGCTAGTAGGGTTAATCCCATTTCTGATGCTGCCACATGATTGAGTGCCTGTGTAAAAGATGGCAGGTTAATTGTATTATTGATTTTTTGCACACAACCATAATTATATAACCAATGCCTGTTCCTGCCGACCCCACCATTAAATTGAGCTCTTCCTTCAATTGACTATTATCCTGCCCATATACCAACCACCTTAGAGCTATCCTAATTTCTGATCAAATCCACAGTTAAGATGTAACTAGCTCACTTCAAGACATTGAGAGTATTTTTTTTTAATGGTTAGAAATATTTATTATAATTAAATATTATATTAATTTTATTATTTAGAACAAAACTTTCTTTTCAGTCAAGAGCCTCCATGGCATTCTAATCTAAGATAGAAAACAAGAAAAGAGTTTAAAAAACAAAAAGGAGCAATTCACATAGGCTGTGTTCACTTGCAAGATCATAGATAAAAACACTGTCATGGGATAGACAAGCTTAAGATAACTAACTAAAATTCTTTGGCTTTCCTGCCGAATTTTAATAAAAACATAACTTCCATGTCGTTTGCCATATAAGGAATACAGAAATTTCCCTTCGCGAGGGTTGAGGTTGACCTCCCTTTTAAAAGATTAAATGATCTTTCCAGTCCACCACGGTGAGCTTTATAAGGCAGTCCATCTGTGTGTAAGCTTTTTATATAGGGCCAAGGAGCATGCCAGGTTGAAATGAGGGCCTACCCTTTGTAAAGGACCATGTCTTTTGTAGGCTCCAGCATGTTTTACTATGAAATTTAGTTTTAAAAAATAGAGGAGTGGTGGGTCCTGGTCGGTGGGCAATATTTGTCAGAATATCATTCCCACCAACCGACCAGCACAATAACGGCAAAAAGACTGCAACCACATTCCAATACACAGCAAAAAAAGAAAGGATTTTCCCATGATTTTTTAAAGGACGGTAAGTCACATATATATATATGCTTTATTCCCACAATTCCATTCACTGTTGAAAGCCACAATATAACTTTCACGAAAATAAACCAGGCTGCTGTGCTTGCATTCCTCCTCAATTCCCCTGGATTTTCATGGTCAAACTGGATTACCCCAGAGTGTTTGAGGAATATTTCTCTTTAAAATACACTTGAGGATGAATATGGCAAATGGAAGTACTCCCCAAATAACTTTTTAAAAAGTTTTGCTCTTCCTGATTAATGATATAATTTCATCTTTAATATTTCTAAACTGAATCCCCACAAACACATACATTTACACTCAAACTTATCTTCCTTAAAAAAAATTAGTTCAACAAACAGGCATGTGTTAGGTGTATTAATCAAAGTTATTGGATTATTCCACTTGGACTTTCATTTCACTTGATGTTTGGAAAAAAAAATTGTTAAGACCAAAAACTCACTGCAATTATTTAATTTTTTGACAGAAGAGAGAAAAAATGCAGTGCGCAAATATGAAAGACTTCTGGAAGAAGCCAATGTCACAGTGAGTCCTCAATTTTTCCCCCAATTTGTTTTTACTTAAAATTATAGATACCTATACACACTGAACAACAAAATTTAATGTTAATGAAAGTTCTTTCATTTATTCTTTCAAAACTGACAATTAATGCTAATTAATTTATCAAGTTGATATTCTCACTTCTTTCCAATGCCGTCATATGTTACATAAGGCCCCATCCTTCAGTCAGCAGCCAGCTCTGTCCTGTTTTGCTGTCATCACTGCTGTCATTGTGGACATTCCAACAGTCCCAACCCCTCTCATGACAGTTCCTTTCAGGGTTTCTTTGGCACATATTCTCTGTCTTTTGTCCTTTATCTCCCAGACCAGAGTCTGTTTTATGATAAATTCTGGCAACCTCTCGTCTGCAAACATGCCTGAATACTTTGGTCTCCTCCGCTTGATTACCATGACAAGAGTGGATGTCCTAATGGCTCTAATAATAAATTTTGTTGTTTTGAATTCAGCCCACTTGATTGACATAATTTTTCTCAAGCATTTGTTCTCAGAAGTGTTTGCCTTTCTTCTGATATCCTTCGTTGACTTCCAACTTTCTGCTGTATACAAAATACATACATTGACAGGACTTTGCAGTTGAAACTCTTAACGACCCTCAGTCCCCAACATACCTGAAGGACTTGTTGGAAATTTATAAACCAGCAAGAACCCTTCAATCCGAAAACAAATCCCTCTTGAAAAAGCCAAAAATGAAATTAAAAAGATTTTTCTAGTCCTGAGGTGTGGAACGGCATGCCTTCCAATGTCTCATCTTCTAGCAGTCTACAAGTTTGTCTGTTTTTAAAAGTAATCTTAAAACATATCTTTTTAAGAAGGCCTTTGAACTGTTAAAGAAAAACTTTTCTTCTATGTATAAAGCGAATTTTACGATACTGCTAAACAGATTATAATATATGTGTGAGTATGTATGTTGATATATACGTTCATGTATAAGTATATATTCATTTGCATGTATACAAATTTTGTGTAAGTAAGTCTTTTAATGAATAGTTCTATTTTAAACGATTAATGAACGATGAAAATTATCATATCTTATTATACCATCTGTTTTAATGAAATCACACACTATACTGTCTATGTAAAGCGCTTTGAGCTTCTTCGGGAAAGCGCTATAGAAATTTTATATATTATTATTATCATTATATCCTGTAAGTGGACACCACAATGGATCATATACATCCTATTAATGGACACCACACTGGATCAAATATATCCTCTTAGTGGACACTACTGGAGCATATATATCCTGTTAGTGGACAGTACTGGATCTTATGTATCCTGGTAGTGGACACCACATCACATAGCATGTTTCAAACAAGTCCTAGTCAAGCAACCTCTTCCCTCGCATTACTGTCTATCAAATCTTCCTTCTTTACATCCAAATCTTTTCCAATAAGTCTCCCTCTTTTCACCTATAGCCCAGTAGTGCCATCTTTAGCATTCTCTTGACAATGTTTTCTTCATCTATCCTCTGAATCCCTCCCCTCCCCCCCATCACAAGTTTGTTGACGGCCCTGTCCTGCTTTTCTTATACCCCTCATTCCAACCTCGCCATCACAACCCTGGCACATCATGTGGCATTCCCAGAGCCAGAAGTACATCAGCAATGTATCTATGTCTGGCCGCCATTCCGCCACCAATCAGAGCAGCCCTGCACCACAGTTGGATCACTTTGGGGCCCTTCAGCTGTGCCTTACCTTCTTAGCCTTCTTAGCCTTCTTTGATACCGCCTACCACGGCCCCTCCTAACCACACCGTTAGCTTAGTCGCAGAGCCCGACTGTGTGAGACACCCACCAAGACTGGTGGCCACCACAACTTCCCTCCAGCAACATTTTGCCATGGACACCCAACCCCGAAGACGCACCAAAGCATGGAAGTGTACGAGGAGACCGTTATTGAGGTCAGAATGAGGCCAGAGCAACATGGGCCACCAATGAGAGGCAATTTTCTTTGTTGCATGATGGAATGACGGTGATGAAGAATACACAATAATGATGAAATGGGCATCTGTAAAGTGGATGAGAGTCAACTGTGTGGTCACAGTCTTCCTAATGGGTCCATAGCATAACCACTCTGGATAGGAGCCTGCCTGGGCCAGAAAAAATTCTGATGACTGTGGGATTCGAACCCGCAACCATTCAAATGGAATCCGTTATGCTAACTACTACACTACAGTGTGTGGCCTCTTCTCTGAACTGTTCCAAACCATCTCAATCTGTACACCGTTTCACTATATGTCAAAAGTTGCCTACCTCAATATTCTCTTAGATGTGCTCATATCATAACCTGGGTTTTCTTTTTTCTAAAAACATTAGAAAAATGACCCAATCAATTTTCATATGTTGTCTTCTTCTTCTTCCTCTTTTTCTTCTTCTTTTTCTTCTTCTTCTAAGCACTTTAAGCTACCTTATCATTGAAGGTGCTGTAAAAATGTTATTCTTATAATAATTATTATTTCTATCAGTAGCAGCAGCAGCAGCAGTAGTAGTAGTAGTAGAAGGAGCAGCAGTAGCAACTTTTCCACTATTTGCAGGGTTGCTTTTTTTTCCAGACATCCATTCCGTGGCATCAATCTAGTCTAGATCCGGCTTCCTCATATCTACATGGACACAATTTATCCATTTTTGTTAAGGTCTTCATTTGCAGTGTTTGTAAGAACAGAAAGTAAATAAAACTGACCACATCTGACTTTGGACTGTAAGTTCCCTTCTCCAAGCATTCAATGGCCATCCATTTCACTGGCAATTTGACTTTGTTGGTAGAACTAGGTGGAAACAAATTGAAGTGATCAATGTATTACACAAACAACTTTTCAGACAGGCTTGCATACTTTGGTAAATGTCATATCTGCCAGGTCCAAAAATTTACTTCAAAAATGCATGCAGAACGATAAATGAGATTTTAAATCATTTATATCCCACATTATATATTTCTTTTTCAATGTATGATGCACAGCAAATCAATTTCCAGTATACTCTGATACATATAGCAATAAGGATTCATTCATTCATTCGTTCATTCATTCATTCATTTATTTATTCATTCATTCATTCATTCATTAACCCATTCATTGATTGATTGATTGATTGATTCATTCATTCATCCATTCACTCAATTGTGGATTTTTGAAATATTAGTTTTAAGCCACCATCAGAATCTACACGCATAGATCTAGTTATTCTAGTTGTCAATAGGAAGTGAACAATCTCCATAAGTGACTTTATTTTTTTTCCATAGCTTATAAAGAGGCTATTCTTTTTCATGGTATCAAATAACCTTGATTACAATTTAATAAACAATCTCCAGTTTTTTCTATAATGTAAATTTCAAAAATCAGTACCCTTTTTCTTTGAGCTAATAAAAAGACTAAATCCTTTTCCAGCACTTAAAAGATGCTTTTTAAAATTGAAAATTTCTGCTCTTCCTTAGTCACCAAAAGATTTGTGTGAACTGACCTGTAATATTCTTTTTCATAAATATCTCGGGCCAGACCAAAGTCAGCGACACGAGCATGGAATTCTTCATCCAACCTTAGGATACATACAAAAAAAAGTTTTTAGTTCAATTCAATTCAATATATATTCTATTGTCAACCCAGCACATCGCTTTTCTTCACATATCTTTAAAAGTAAACAAAATCATAAAAGTAAACATGTATAAAAATATGGATATTAGAGAGAGAGTGAGACAGGGCGGAGGGGGAGGGGATGGAGGAAGGAAGGGAGGAAGGGAGAGAGAGAGACAGACAGACAGAGACCGAGAGAGACAGAGAGAGACAGAGAGAAAGAAGTTTAAAGTTATTTGAATATCATGAACACTCAAACAAAGAGATGATGCATTAACAAAATTTCTTATTCCTTCCCTTCTTGTTTTTTATTCTTTAGAGCTGCTGTCCACATCCTCCATGCAGACCATACAACAAAAGTGAAGTTGCGTCTGACATGTTTCATCCCTCCACCTGTCCACATTAACCAGACCGTGATGCCCATATTTCCTGTGGTTTTTGTGCCATCCACTTTGGAGGAGCTTGTCATGCATTTCCGCAAGGTTTAGGCAGAATATTGGTATCAAAGACTGCCAAAACTGGCGTCATGCAACACTGGGGAGTTGAAGCAGGATTTTTTGGGGGAAAACTTTTCATTTCATATGTAATTCTTGTCTTCAGATTTGAATTCTGCTGTTGAAATTAAACCCAGGCGCAAAGAAATCATCAAATTCCAGTTGGGTTTTGAGGGTAAAAAAAATTTCAATGGGAAAAGAAAAAATATGCAGGCAGAAAAATAAGGAGGGCATAAACACGGATCAGTAATACTTTTCTGGACATAATCTTTCTGTCCAGAAAAAAATCTGGTCAGTACAGGCAATGTCAACAGTGGCTCTTAAATATGACAAAATTGTGTACATCACAAGAGAGACAAAATCCGAAGACAAATAAACATTTTTGGAACAATTTTTAGCTTTCCTTTCAAAACATTCCAGAAACTGTTTGAGTGACATGCAATGAGAAAATTTCAAAATATACTGAAAGATGAATATCACGGATTGACTGTTAGAATTGCAAGATCAGGGAGATAAGGAAGAATAATCTCAATCAAAACTTCCAGAGAAAAGTTGAGAAATCCATTCCTTCCCACTTCAGATAGAAAACACCTTCAGTCAGTTGAATTGAGATTGTCCTTGACCGACCTCTGCTGATGACTATGTATAACTTGCACTGTTAGAACTCTGACTACAGTGAACTGTGAATGTACTTGGTGTGAACATGAGTGAATATGTGTGTGTGTGTTTGCATGTGTTCATGCATTTCAGATATGTGTATGGTTGATTGTGGTGCAAAGTGTAACAATGACCACTTGTTATCTTCTGTATTCTGCCATAAATATCTCTGAATGAATATGTATGTGCTTTTAGTTAGTATATAAAAGGAACGTGGAAAGGAGGTGGGATGGTTGCCAGTTTGGTGGTTGTTTTATCTTTAACATATTTTCTGCATAAGTATATCAAAGACTTATGTCTGGTCAGTACTGTTATATGGTTGCAAATGCTGGAATATTTCAACGGACTGTAGGAAAAGGCTGGAAGCAGCGGAAATGTGGTTTCTGAGGAGGATGCTAGGAATCTTATGGAAAGAAAAGAAAATAAACAATGCAATTCTGGAAGAAGCAGGACTAGAGAGATCATTGCTAAAAACAATCAGACAAAGACAACTGAAATTTTTAGGTCATATAAATCGAGAAAAGGAACATGAATATCTAGCCCTGACAGGTAAAATTGAGGGGACAAGAAGCAGGCTCAGGCAGAGAGTGACATATTTGGAGAGCCTAAATCACTGGATGACAAACGAAATGCAGAAAAATCATAGCATGAACTTCCTGAGATTGTCTGAACAGAGAAGTGAATGGCGTGTCAGAGTCACCAATGTCTGTCTCAGACCTGGTACTTGATGATGATGATGATATATGTATCAGGCTAACAATTCTTTTGTTTTTTATCATAGCACAGTGAAAGCAAATTTCCCTTTGAGATGAATAAAGTTTTCCTTATTACTTCCTCATCAACGCCAATTATTTCAGAAGCCTTCTCAATAGCCTGTCAGCATTTTAGCCTCAATTTTTTCATTTCAATGTTTTAATCTCAGAATTAAATTGAAGAGCAGTTTCCAAAATTCATATCCCAAATTCAAATTTTTTTTTTTTTAAGTCAGCTGCTATAGAAAACAGAGATGATATTGGTGAACTTTAACACACAGATATTATTCTAATATCAGTGGAGTGCTCCAAGCACATTTTGACATCTTTTTCTTGAGTTTTATTGTTTTATATAGCTAAAAACATTAATGAATTTTTCATCAAAAATGCACTTACTGAGTTTGGGGAAAAGTGCTCTTCAATTTGAGTTGGCAATTTGATCTCAATGTCATTCAGATTCTTTTTGTAGTTATTCTAAGAAGAAAAATGCTTCAAGTGTGTCAAGACTTGCACAACCAAGCCTAATGTACCAAGCCTGGCTCAATAAATTAGATGATAACTTACATGCAATTTCTGGCTGCCAAATCTCTGTGTACAAACTTGAGACTTGACAGGTAAGCCATTCCTTTTGCAATGTCAATGCCAAACATGATAAGATCCTTGATGGTTGGTTGCTGAAAAAAATATTTCATGCAACTTTTATGATCAAAAAGTATCAAAATTTGCCATCATGGAAACATTACGAGACAAAGGGAAATGTTTGTCCCTGATGTCCTTGACATTCTCAGGGTCAAGGCTTTCACTCTCTTGATCCATGGCACTTCAGAACAAAGCACCCCGTCTTCTTATTCATCAGTCTTAATACCCTTTTTAATAGACATTCAATCAAACGAAGTTCAACTGACCTCAATAATAGAACTGAACTGTTGGTCATAGATTACTATTTACAATTTCTGTAAAACAAAGAATGATAACTCAATTCTCTAAGAAGTTTTGGACTATAAACTCTTATTAAGTCATCTTAGCACTCATGGCAAAATTAGGAATTAAAGGAAGACTACAGGATAAGTGAAAGTAAAAGACAAAACAAAAGACGCAAGAAAAAAGGGTTTCCAGAAGAGGAGGGAAGAAAGGATATGTATGGGAGGTTGTCTGCGGGGTCATGGCGGTCGACTTGTAACCGTGAGGTTCTGAGTTTGTTTAGTCCTTGGCAAAGGCTATTTACCACACATTTCCTCACCAGATGAGTTTGTTTAGTCCTTGGCAAAGGCTATTTACCACCCATTTCCTCACCAGATGAGTTTGTTTAGTCCTTGGCAAAGGCTATGTACACACACTTCCTCACCATTTGAGTTTGTTTAGTCCTAATTTAGTTTGAACCAGACATTTGTGTCGATTGTTCCATAACTTGCTGAGCACCAGTCTTGTACATTCAAACAACAATCAAAATGTTTAAAGCTTTTCCTATCCCTGTGATGTAGTTAATAATCTCTCCATCATCTTAGCTAGACTAAAGGGTCATTCTTGTAGTCTTAGATGTTGTCATAATGACCCTTCAATACAGACTGATTGATACAGGTTAAAAATGTAAACACATCCAAGATAGATAATCAGTTCAGCAGCACACACATTTATATCTACATATAAGTATAAAATCCCCCCCCTTTTCCTGTTCTTTTCTCTTTCATTGTATACACAACCCCTCTCCCTTTGACATAAAAAAATTCATTCTTCAATTTCCACTTTCAATATAGGGATTTCATTAATGTTCCTGCTGGCCTTCCTGCTAATTTCAGCTGTTTTTTTCTTTTGTTCGCAAAGGATTTTTCCCATTAGCTTCATAAAACCAATGCTAGCTAGGGTAACCTAACATCTGCTAGTTTAATCATATGTTGAAAAAAGCTTTATTTTGCTGTGAAAAAAACAAGAAAAAAATCAAGTCGGTAATTCAAACTAGCAATAATGCTTAAACCAAAATGAGGGCTCAACTCCATCTAATGACAAGACTGTTTTGTTTTGTTTTGTTTTTTTCAGGGAAAAAAAGCATTGAGTTGTCTGAACATTCCTGCAATCTTAAGCCTGAAATTTTAGAGATCTTACATTATATTCATCCCGAATGTAGGTCAAGAGGTCACCATGCTTCATGAAGGGCAACACCACCAGTGGCATTGTGTCCAAGTCCAAGCAGACGCCAATCAAAGTCAAAACATTCGGGTGATTGAAATCTTTCATCCTCAGAGCTTCTTCCAAAAAGCCTTGAAGTTCAATGTCTCTTGGATTATTATCTGTAAAGTAACAATACATTCAAAGCTTTGAAATGTTGTTTTGCTTTTCAATTTCTTAGGTCATATTGGATGTTCTGAAAATGCAAGATGAGAAGAGGCACAGAAGTAGGTGATGAAAATTGCTAAACTTAGGCAAGCAGATAAACGTCTCAGACAATTCAAGGAGGAAAAATATTTGTGTCAATCTTGAAAGACTAAGATGAATAACATTAGAGGAAAAGACAAAGCAAGAATCAAAATCACAGCATTGTACAGAGAGCAGGGATGTAAATGACATTTTCAAAAATTCTCTGAAAATGAACCGCCAGTGTATCGGGGCCACTTAGGCCCTGCTT
>JAOWAY010131517.1:0-10766 GCA_028565895.1 Goniobranchus geometricus
CTCTCTCTCTCTCTCTCTCTCTCTCTCTCTCTCTCTCTCTCTCTCTCTCTCTCTCTCTCTCTCTCTCTCTCCATAACTTCTGTGGAGAGCCAATGCTAACTGTTGAAATTTGATATTGAAGGTCTGTCCTTCTTTCTACAGCCTTTCATTTGTCTTTGCAGGGTTTTCATTTGTTGACATGTTTTGTTTCCTATGCCATGTCTCACTTAATACTCATTCAATCTTTCACTTCACTGTTATTTGCAAAAGCAGTAGCTCTTTCATAATTCTTTCATTGTGCCTGGATTTATTTTTCCTTCTTCATAACTTACCAGGAGAAGTCTTCTACAAAATCATATCTGCTGCATTTATCCTTATTTCATCTACATTTTTGAGGGTCCATGGTTTATTTCCACATAGAGCAACTCTTCAGACTTGTGCTCTCTTGCACTTTGTTTTCCCGTTGCTGGCCTTGTTATTATGTCTATCAAATGGTAATGTTCTTATGTTGAAAGATACGAGGTCTTAAAACTCTTTATGATTATCAAGTTTTGTGTCATTTTCAACACTCCACCCCCACCCCCCACACATACTGCAATCCAACCTTTTTTCTTCTCTTTGTTCTTTCTTCACTTTCTTCGTTCAGGATGTTTCTCATGTTCATATGAGTTCATGAATTAAGGTAGAAACCTCAGAATTTGCCAACTTTCATTGAATTGGATTTTTGTTCAAATTAGATGATCTTTTTATCAAGATCTCATGGAAATTGACATATTAGACATTGACTGTTATAGCTTAAGTGCATTTCATTGCAAGTTTGTATCAGTGGATATTTTGTTAAACAAGATGATGACAAATTTACACTTGAAAGCGATGCAAAATATATTAACTTTCTCTCTCTACAGGAGGAAAGAAGTGCTACCCCAGAAGTCTCGGTTTACTCCCAAAGACTCAAAAGACTACATTGAGAAGCACAAAAAAAGAAAAAAGAATGGTAATATTACAGTTCTCTGTCCTTCCACATTGAATTTTGGGGGTTTTTGCTCTAATATTTATAGGAACGAATCTTCATGGGGAAGGATTAGTGCAAAAAGTAGATATAGAGCCTGTTTTTGTGTTTCTCATAAAGGAACAATGGTTTCTTCTAGGGCAGATCTTCACTCAGTCTTAGAAATTACATCCCCTCCTCCTTAAGTTTTCCATATCAATTTTTTTTTCTTTTTGGATTTTAATTCTTCTTAATGGTTATGTTTAATGTATTGTTACCTGGCTAAATCTGGAATCTGGAGTTTTTTTTTGTCTTGTTTGGGTTTTTTGTTGGGTTTTTTTTTTCTTTCTTTTTTTTTTTTTTTTCACACAATAAAAACTGTATCAATGCATTTCTTTGAATCTACCCATTTGTTTCTTTTACTTGTATAGACCTAGATGCTATCAGATGTTTTATGAACAATGCCTAATGTCTTGGCTTTTAGATCATGATGATTCTGATGAAAGAGGAAGGGCAAGCACATCCAGTTCAAGAGGAAATAATGAAAAGTCCAGTGAAGACCTGCATGAAACAGATGAAAGCGAGGAAATATGGAGTAAACCTGTACAACTTACTGAAGATAAATCAAGGTGTGTTCAAGTTTTTGATTGCGATAGTTTAATGCCAGACTGACTAACCTTAAATGCCAGTTACAGTGTTCCTTTTTTTTTCTTTCTTTTTTTATTAATCTTTTAAAATTGCTCCCTTGAAGATATTTTATACAGGAAAAAAAAAAGCCTCTGACCACAAGAGGCTTAGACATGTAAATTTTAAGTGAATTACAAAAGGAAAACCATAATGTAAAAAAAAAATGCCAATTATATAATAATGAGCTTATGTTTCAAGGGTACAAGTTTTCTGTCTAAAGCTGGAAATTTGTTTTTTCAAAATACTCTGGCAATTTCATAATAGTTGGAATTCTTCCATCCTCTGAGTAAAGACAGATCCGGCTTTTTGACGTAAGCTCTAAAATATTCCTTGACACTTTAAAAGAAATACTTTTGAACCGGGAGTGGTTACCAGGTCAACTTGACCAGTTCATCTTGCCGAAACGAGTGGCACTTTTTAACATTCCATACATGGAGGTGATTATCTTATTATAATTTTATTTCAAAACTAGCCTTGAGCGTGATTTGTTGTCAAGATTTTGAGAACTAAGGTAATTCATGAGTAGATCTAAAAGCTTGAAGTAATCTTGCTGTGACAAGGAGAGAGGAAATGGTTTGTCGGCGATTGTGTGTATGGTCCTGGGAAGGGACAGGTAATGTTATAGATATAGATAAAGACCTTTTTCAATTTACTGTCAAGACCACTTTTTAAAAATTTTAAACTGGTCTTAGATTTTACTGAAAGGAAAGGAGGGAATTCAAATTGAAAAGCATGCAGAAAGATGTGAAAAATACATTCAAAGGGCCCTGGCTTGAGGGAAGGATGAGCTAAGAAAGTTTTCCTTGACTTAGATCTATGTTTAATTTAAGAAATTTATATACAAATTTTAAGCATGTCTAAGCAGTGGGCTTTTATTTTTGTAAGTTGAAGATAGGTGACTACGGATATTCTTTAAAAACAATGTTTGCGTAAAACATCAGAACATCAGGAGCGTGCATAATTTTGCTTGTAAAAATATTTTCAACTTTTTTAGTCAGAGCCTGCTTGCACCCCTGATATTTGCATACAATGCACTCCACTTGATTCAACATCTCGAATTCAACATTTCTCTGGCTGCCTCTCAAGCTTTTTTCATTTTCTTTGAGATAGTCAATGTGGGGATGATGAGTTTGTCAGGCAGGGGGGGGGGGACATGAGATGACAAAAGGTTTGACACTATGTCTAGACCTAGTAACACAACAATTTGTGGGCAGGCATCCCGTGCTAGGTACACTCATGTGTGTGCATAGCTGGCTGTGGCAGGGAGAAGACCTTGTATTGGCACTGTAATATGACAGTAAGGGCGATGATGACAGGGATTTGGAAGACTATAGGGAGAAAGAAGTAGGAGGGAGCAGGGTGGCAAATCTTGCCTTGCCTTAAACTGAAACAGAATCAGTGAAAGCTTTTACTTTCCTTTGTGAGCACATGTGTAGACTAGAGTCTGGTGGGAAGACATGAAGCCAGACTTGCCTGCATGTATGTGAACTGTGTAGATTTGGCCTTTAATCAAGTCCAGCTAGATTTCACAGCACTCCATATAGAGTATTCATTGTGATCGCTTACTTATAGGTCCTAGAGTTGAAGCTTTATCAGCTACCAGCCTCAACATGTATTTTTTCAAAAATTCTCTCCAGTGCTGTAAACTATTGTGCTAAAACCACCAACGATATCAAGACAAAAAAGACTGCATAAACCACTCTTGCACATCTTTGCCGATGACAAGGAGAGGAAAATTTGTAGCAAAAAGGAAATTGACCCTCCCCTCCACCCATGCCATACTGCATTGCTTCCTTTTCTCATAACTTGACTTTCTTTTAATTCGACATGTCCAAGTTCAGTAAGAACTGAGGCTGCTATTTTTCATACCCTAGCCTCCAGATCACTAACTCTCTTTGGTTTGTGTTTAATCTTGTCTTTTTTTTCTGGTGTTAATTTTTGTTGCATTTTTTAATACTGGTACTATTTCAAGTATTTCTTATCCTTAAAATTGTTGTTGCCTTTAATTCTGACAGATCCTTAAAACTATTTCTTCTCTCTTTTTTTTTTTTAATTGCAGGGAGGATGAATTTGATGATTACTTTGCAGACATGTTCCTTTAGATATCAAGGAGGATTTGTTCAATACCCTGAAAGGAACTTGATTGTTGGAAATAGCTAAAACGACTGAGTCTGAAACATGCCAGCTTCTTGCAACCTCTGTATGTCTGTTATGAAATTTCTTTTTGACTTTTGGAAACAAATAATATGCTTTGTTGATGCAGGCATCACTGAATAATTGACTTTAAGTGCCAAGAGATTTAAACTTGTTACTTGGTTTTAGACTAAACTAACAAATAAAAATAGCATTTTGTAGGTTTCTTAACCAGGCCCAGTTTTTCCTCTACTAAATTACTACATTTAGATACATTACTTTGGGCTGAGGTGTTCAAATTTTCTCACAATAAATTTCAGTTGATCTCCTGATAACTTCTGCTACTGTGTTGTAAAGTACATAAATTCAGAATCAGTGCTTAGAGTCTGTTTTTAAATGGGGTAAAGCTCTATGTGAGTGCCATTTATTTTTATCATTATTGAAATGATCCGTTCACATTAAAGAATCTCTTCTTGGTAACCTCTGTCACAAGATAATTATTGTGCTCTCTTCATGCCTATTAAGTGCTGTCTAATTTCAGGAACAAAATAACCTTAAGAATTTTAACTAATGAGGACTACCTCCTTGTTTAATGGCTGCGGGATATGAATTGTAGTGGGGAAAAAGGAGGATGCTGGGAAGAGAAAAAAAAATTCTTGGTGTCACATGACATGTTGAGAGTCAAGGATTAATACATTTCTGGTTAGGAAAGAAAAAAAAAATGGCCCTTACATGCTTCCTTTAATTAATCACATGTTCAACACAACCACTTTTTTCTTCCCAACGGTTTGATTGAAGTTTCACGGTTTTTTGGTATCTCTATTTGAAGACATCAATTTTCTTTTGTGTTTCCTCTCCGTTTATAGTTCTCCTTACAGGTATCTGCCACAAAATGATAATTTGTTGATGTTTGGCTATTTCTTAAATATGAACATTGACAAAGGATATCGATGTAACAAGATGTCAAATTCTTGCTCATGTCTTGAAAATCCATTATTTTTTGTATTAATGCCTCCAGTTGTCAAACTGGTGAATGGGGTCCTAATAGCTGCTTGAAGAGCATGAGAAAATCCTATATTCATATGTTGAATAATATTTGTGCTTCAAAGATTTGAATGAGTACCTCATAAATAAAACACTGTATCTCATTTGTGGATACCGGATGAAGGATAGAAATATGTCCAGGTCATATATCATTGTAATATCAGGTTCTTTATATTCCTTTAAATTTGTGGAAATAAAGTTTGTCTGATGGAAAACTACAGCCCTGCAGCGATGAGATACATTGTGGTTCATGAATGGGAGATTCAGACAGAGAGAATGAGCCACAGGAAAAATAATGATGATAAAAGCAAAAATGATGAGAAACTTGTGACCTTTATGGGGAAATAAAAGTCAAATCTAATTCATTTTGTTGTGTTCTTTCTTTTAATCAAATAAATAAGGACAGTGGGCATTAGCACTTTTATCACATAGACAGGGGATGACAGGATTTTTCATGAATACCAAATGTGATTGTTGACTAATAGCAGTGCAGTTAAAACAGCAATATAAACGCAATAGAAAAAAAACAACAGAAGAAGCTGAATTTATCAGAATTTTGTCGGTGTAACACTCTAACCGTCCAAAGTCGTTTACTAGTTTTTTTCAGGAGAGCCAAGAAATGTAGCTATTCAAACTTAACAAGCCTGAAACAATTGTTATCTGTAAATAATCATTTAACAGGTATGGTTAGAGTAACCAGAGTATTTTTCCCAGTTTTGACAGAACATATTGATGACGTGTTTCTGTAGTTTTCACTAAAAAAAACCCCAACACAGTCCCAAAACATTGGAAGTTAGACGGTTAAAGAATTACACCGACAATTTGTTGTTTCAACTTTCTTCATGTCTGGCATGACACCTCTGCCATCATTCTTTATCATACACCTGCACATTCATGAAATGTCATTAAGTGAATTATCCATTAAGTGGAAAGTTCCGTTGTCATAAATTAAGAGACAAATGCCATCAATCAAAGAGATGAAAAAAATACAACAACCACACGTTATTCTTTATTACTTGAAGTTTCTTACCATGTCAACATGACCATGCAAGTTTCTTCCAAGATAAAAGAATGAATGAGCCATCTGTGAATTCATCATGGAAAGCCTTGATACAGCTTGCTATATGGTTAGAGAAGTAACGCAAGCAAAACAAAATCTAAACTTATTGAATATAGAGCATTGACAGGAATTGTTTCTATCTTCCTTTTTTGTTTACTTTTTCATTTTATTAAATTTGTTTTCTATGACCTCTTTTATGAAAATTTGTTATGTCAAAATGTAATGGCTTTGCATTAAGAGGAAATATTTCAAGAAATTGTCGAACTGACAGAGACAAAATGTCCATAGAAAATAAAATAAGCTTATTTGTTACAAGAAAAATAATAACAATGATGATGATGATAATAATAATAATAATAATAGTAATAATGCAGTGGTCTTTGCCTAACATCCATATCCTTGGGTTACTGAGAAATGCGGATGTTAGTCTGATGTGGATGTAAGGTGGAGGGAAAGAGAGCAGGAGGCAGTTGATGAGAAATGAATCACTTTCAACACAAATGAAATTGCCACTGCCTATTTACCAATGACATCAAAAGTGTTTGTACATTAATCACAATTGTGATCTCTGAGCAGATTAAGTGCAGTATGGCATACCTATCAATCATTGTAAGGTCAAATAAATTCTGGTTAAGGTCAATATGCAATGAAATGAAGAAGCGACATTGCTTCATTCAATTTTCAGTGAGTAGGCAGGGCTGAACATATGGCGTTGCTTATATGTATACGTTCTAGTAAGAGTGGTTTGAGGTGTTATGATGAATGCTTTTTTTTGATAAAGATGATGAGTTTGACATTTCTCATTCCCCCTTTTTTGCATGTTTGAAATGAACTATAGGTTCTTGATCATTTCATTTTTAAAAAATATATAATTCAACAATCTCCCAAAATGTGGATAGTACAAGAAGTAATGTAGTTAATGTGGATATTAGAGAAGTAATTTTTAAAAGAAAAAATTCCATATTTGTACAAATGTGGATGGTAGGTGGATGTGAATGCAAGGCAGAGGCCACTGTAATAAATCATGTAATAAAGTAGACTTAATTTAAAATACTGTTTGAAATTTAATTTGATTACTTAGATGATCTCTTAAAAATTTGAAGTGCTCAAGGATATTCATATCACAAATTTTATAAAGCTGAATGGTCAGCTATCTGTGTTTCTGTTATTGTTGAAATCTTTGTACATTATCTTTACAACAGTATTAACCCAATTTCACACAATTACAAGCGTTCTGAAAAACTACACAATGTATCCTGACCTAAGTATAGTTAAATAAAAAATGTATAATCTGATGGAGACAGTGTAAATGCAACATAAATTCATCGACTATAATACAGAAAGAATTAAAAGTTACAGTTACGAATGGATCAACTTCATGGGTGATTTCATTGATAAATCAAAACGTTTTTTGTTAATTGGTTATAATGTAGTCATGCAATTATTGCGGGAGTTACAAAAGACCATTCTCACATCCCCTTCATGCCTTACCTCTTCCAATACATACATATCACATAAAAATTGTTCTGTCACTCTCAATGGGAGAGTTTGATCTCGTGTGAAGCTAAGGTACAATGTGAAGCTAATAGTGCAACAGCTTGGGTTTATTAGGGGTAGCAATGCTTGAGTTAAGCCTGTGTGGTAATCGCACTTATTGCTGGAGCTCAATAGTGCTTTGAATTATAAATATGAGTAGTAATGGAAAGTATATATACACTTTAAAAAGAAAGACAGATAAAAATTCAAGAATATCTTGCATTCAAATTTTAACTCTGAAATTAAAATAAAAGGGCTAAGAGTTCTTAAGAGCCATTATAAGTACGTATTCGAAATTTGTTTTGGATTTTTCATTTTGTCTGCTAATGCTGGAGATGCTCTTTTTATATATTCAAAAAATAAAAAATGTATTTGCTTAATGAATTGGTGTGAACACAGATGCAGATGAGAGTTTGTTTTTTTAATATACACAATATTTCATGAGAGATATATAAATCTAGATATGAAGTCCTCATTGTGCTGTAATTGACAGGGAAAAAACATTTCAGGGGTGTACATTTTTAGAGTGCCAAGTAATCAATTCAATGTCGTAAATTTTCAATTGTCGGATTGACACTTTTTTTGTAATGGGAGGAAAGAGTATTAAGGCTGTAGTCTGGAATAAGAAAAAAATTGTTCAGCAATGAAATATATTCCCTGTAGAAAAGAAGATATGCAGAGGAAAGTAAGATTCCTTTGAGCTCAAAGAAGTCCAAAGAACCAGTTCTATCTGTGGTATTAAGTAAAAACACCACCACAGGTTTACTCCATACCTAAGTTAGTATTCAATTACAACTCATTGACATGGAAACATGTGCCATTCACAGAATTTCCCCAAGACTTAATGTCAGACCTGGCCCTCTGAGATTTGAACCATCGACATGTCACTCTGAAGGAGAGTAATGTCTTTACCCTTTTGCCAACCCTTGCCACATTTTTAGACTCAATGGTTTATATACAATTCATCACGTGTTGGTCAAGTTAACTTATAATATTATGGTTCAAGAACTTTTTTCTTCCACCTTACATATCATGTGATCTGCCACGATGGCCCTGTTTAGTTCAAGTCAAGGTTTCGTGCTCCTTTGATATGCATAACCATGAATTACTTTACATTGTTTATCTGAATCACCACTTATTATTAGGGACTAACAATGTTAATACCTGTTTAGTTTGAAAAAAATATTTACAGATTTTTCAACTTAAAAGACTCTCATTTGGTATTTCTTACATAGCCTATCTAATATTATATCAAAACAATGTCTCAGAAAGAAAAATAAATTTACAAGGAAACTCAAACAATATGGTATGAAGCAATTAAAATATTTCACTCTGAATGTTAAAAATAAATGAATTAGATACATCATGCTCACCAGGGTTGTAAACATTTAATTACCATAAGATTTAAAATTACAGGTTATTTACAATTTTAACAAAAAGCTGTTCCTCATAAAAATCCACAGGCAGTCTAATAATAATATCAAGAAAATCATACATTTGCCCACAAATAGTATTGGACAAAGGTGAATGACAGTTAAAAAAAAGTTTGGTTACATTTGAGAAAGTGTCATGAAATATTCAGAGTTTATCTAATTACAAATAATAAATGTGACAGCTTTAGAGTACAATAAAGTTATGCTGTCTGAAGATTCACATTCTCATTCCACCTGACAAGTACTTTAGATTGAGAGAACTGAGACTGAGAGTGAGTAAAAGTAAAGTTTTCTCTTTTAGGATCACCTATGCTCATGACACTGGCCTCTACAACATTAGGCAAAGAAATAATGTAATTCAATGATATTTAAGTAATGGGTGGAGAAATTGCTTTTGATTGATGAAATTTCTGTTTGACCACAAACGCAGCAGTGCCAGTAGAGCTTTCAGCGATTAAAAAGACTAACTGACATGAGAAACCTGCTCTTGATATGATGGAGGTAAGTCATGAGCATAGAAATAACCAAATATGGACAATACTATGGGCTGCATCTGAATGATGATTAACATTATGATATTCTATCTTTCTTTTAGATTAAAGTGCATTTATATAGCACTATCCACCAGTCAACTACAGTCTCAAAGCACTTTACAATGCTTTATCCCACCAGCGACAAACCCCCTGGGGAGTATCAGCAAATGTAGCGCATTTAACGCTACAATACTGGCCTATAATTAGGAGTTGAGTGATGCAATTTTGAATTAGATCAATTTTCTTGCTCAAGCAAAAAACACAAGTTGTTGATGGTGGAAATTGGACCCAGGGCCTCCCAATCCAAAGACGATGTCTTAAACATGTGGCAAACTGTACCTTACATATTCTTAAGCCTGTATGCCTGAATTCATTGCATAAAGTTCTTTTCTTGCACCAAAAGCTTATTCAATTAATTTCAGCAAACTTGTGAATTAGTTGGTTATTTTAATGGTAAATAACATTGCCTCTTCATTCTTTCTTCATTTTATGGCTTACAGGTGAAACAAATATGTTTTTTACCATTTATATAACCCAAAATCATTATCACTTCTACACATATTTTTGTGGCAAAGTTACTAAGTTTTTGCTTGCTCCATAACAATTTGATGCAATGGTAAAGAATCCAATTGATGTCAGGTGATTTTCTCTCTTATGAAGATGATGGCTAAAACATTACGAATGTAAGCTGTTAAGACAAAAAGATGAAAGAAACCTGATACTCATCATGTTCTCACCATCCGTCATTTATGTGCAAGTGTCCATATTTACAGTTAATTAGGTGTGTTTGTTTGAAAAAAACAAAAAAGCCCATCATCACTGTTTCTCAATTGCCAAAGCCTATACCTATTCATTACCCGTGAAGGCAGATGTCTACCTAATAATAACAATTCATTTATCTTCCTCACTGATTGAGCAAGATAATGACCATTTTCAGAGAATTAAAAAAATTGACCATGCAGTTGAACATTTCTGATATGAATTGCAGTTGGAAGCAACATTCAGCAAAGACAACTGACACTGAGATGAATTACAGTGGAACTTCTAGATTATGACACCTCTGAATAGCGACTAACTCCGGATAGCGACATTGATCTCTGGTCCTGATTTTTTTGCTATATATAGCGACATAAATGTCAGTGAAATCTCTGATTAGCAACATCGATCTAGCGATAATCGGCAGTTGGCAGCAATGCTTGATACAAAAAAAATGTAGCCAAATAGGCAACCTCGTTTCCGACTAGGGCTATCTTGTACTCTAAGCCAATGAAAACGCTTATTTCCCAACAATGAGTTGTCCTACTGAAGCCTACTCATAGCCAATGCAATCACTTGTTGCCGACCAATGAGAAAGCGAAGTCCCCCCCTGCCCC
>JAOWAY010131628.1:0-10764 GCA_028565895.1 Goniobranchus geometricus
CAGAGGAGACATGAGGGGAAAAGGAATAAGAGACTCCGTTTGTACAGGTACAGAGGAGACATGAAGGGAGGAATAATAAGAGACTCCGTTTGGACAGGTACAGAGGAGACATGAGGGGAGGAAGAATAAGAGACTCCGTTTGGACAGGTACAGAGGAGACATGAGGGGAGGAAGAATAAGAATAATAAGTGTTTTGGTACATTTCAATTCCTCTGAGAGTGTTGGAATTTGTCTCAAACATTAACAGAAAAGTACTCACCAGCCCCACATAAAGCATTTGCCAAGGCAGGTCCCTCAGACCAGGTCTCAGTTTCAGGATCAAAGATTTCCACTGATGTAACACAATACTCTGGCAAATACTCTTTCCTCCATTTATCACTAAGGGCAGAATTTCCTCCTATATAAAAGCAATATCAAACAAATAAAGTAAGCTTGCATTAGTAATAAGGGAAGATGTGTGTCATTTAAGAATCTGGTTGAAGTGGGTAAGGATATTCCAGAGATGTGGCATCAACATTCCCAAACTGACTGTTTCATTAACAATGTGGATCTACTCAATAAGTCAATTAAGCTGCAACCCCAAGAGTACCTACATTCATGTCGTCTTGAAGAGATGCAGGTGATGAATTAATAACCTTTATATCAATAAGTCTTCTTAAATTCTTCCAACAGATTTTGGAAACTGTATTTTCTAATGGAAACAAAACAGTGCAGAATTTCAATCCGCCTAACTCCACTCTCACGATGTTTTAATAAACAATTAAATTGATGAATTTCTTCACTTAAACCAAGATGGATCTATGAGCCTACATCTTTGTGTTACAGTGTATTTTCAAAATTAAAAGCATGCATTAAAATCAAACATACAAACATTTTTTGTGTTTCATAAAACTTCATGAAAATGGAATTTGCTGAAAAGACCTCTGCGGAGAAGGCTGCCATTATGGTAAAACAGTGCTTTCTGTGCAATAAAACTTTGATACCATTCATCAAGTGACTATCAATAGGCCTATAAGACTATCAAGTCTTTTCATCCCACGAAATACAGATAAGCGAGATATGTACTTCTTACCTATAACATATATTTTATCTTTAAACACAACACTTCCAGCAAGAACACGTGGAATTTTCATGGGAGGCAATTCTGTCCATGAATCATCAGTAGGATCATATCTGGACCATCAGAAATAAGATGTTGGAAGAAAAAAAATCAGTTTTACATGTTGACTATGATATTAATATAAGGTTTATACATTAAAATAATCCTATCTAATAATGACTCTAAATTAAATAATTTACTTCTTCCTCTCTATAAATATTATTCTTAACTCTCTGGGGACCTGAGATATTGAATATAGTTATACCCATGTGGACCCAGCACGTTCACACATTTTCAAAAAAATTATTTAATAATATAGTAAATGATGTACTAATGACATAATTTGGTATCATTATGTACCTAACATCCACAAAGCTTATCATCATCTTTATGTCAAACTATACTGGGTGTTTGAGTGGTCAGTAAGCTTTGACCTGGGGTCACTTTGAAAATGAGAAAAAAATAATTTTGAAGACAAAGGGTATGATCAACAAATATGTATCTGTGGCATAAAAAAGGCATCAATTCATACCAAAGACACAACTAAGATGCAATGAACTCGACAGCTTATCTCTTGGTTTGGAATTTCACAAATTCAATGACAGTTTTAGGAAAAGTGATATGAATAAAGTCTGGTGCAGATCTGACACCATCAGGGATATATGTAAACCAGATTTTCTGAGGAAACCCTCTAAATCCTCGATCCAACCATTGTTAGCTCCACTAGGGACTGGAGTGGGGATAGACTTAGATCTAGCACTGCCTCTTCTGCCATCAATATCGACATTGCGACTATCATGTGGATCGAGCTGACTGTTGATGGGAAAATCTAAGTAGCTTTCAGCCCCATCATTATTGTCAGATCCAGGCTCGATGTCAGAGCCTTTCATAGCAAAAATTTCAAAAATGTTACCTCAATCCATATTTTGACAGCCCTATTGATTTGAAATGGTATCCAATCAAAAGAGTGAACTGGTTCTGAGCAAAAAAAAAGTAAAGAGCGGCTGCACACCCTGCGGACATGGTCTTTCATGGTTAAGTGCTCCCTACCACAGCATATACAGTCATAGTCCGCAGAGAGTTAATGTTATTCTTCTTCTTATTATTATTAGTATTATCATCATCACCTTCACTTAAAATTATTATTATCAATATTTTTTTTTAACATACTACTGGTTATTTCCATGTAGACATTCCTATACACATTCAAGAGAAGAATGAAAGAATGGGATGAAGCAATTTCCTAAAAACATATGAATATAAGTGTAGTCGAAGAAAGCGGTGCTTTTCATTCAGGCAAGAACGACAAAAAAAATCTCACAGAAAAAGAAAAATAGGGCTTTTGAACAATGCTAAAGCCACCATGTGCTCAGAGCGCTTTACCAGTGCTCCCTAATAGCCTTTTCCAACCAAATACTTTCTGAAATCCATGTGGAGTATACAAACATGCAGCCATTTTGCAGGCAACCTGGCTCTGGCAGACAAGATCTTCCTCTGCCTATGGTCGGATACTCAATAACACCTGAGTGGGTTGATAAAATGAATGGAAATTGTCTTTCCGAAGGACACATTGCACAATCACCAACTTGAGCGTGTAACATCAGCCAGATATTTAGGAATTACGATACGATCTGATGTAAATTGGAACAAACATATAAAATAACATCACAACAAAGCAAAAAAACATGGGGGCTTCTCAGAAGAAACTTGAAAATTAAATCAACGAGGGTGAAAGAAATTGCTTTTAAATCATTACTCTGACCGATTTTGGCATATGCTAGCACAGTCTGGGGTCCTCATGTAAAATATCAAATGGATTAATTGGAAATGGTTCAATGCAGGAACCCTCGTGTTGACACCGGGGAATTATGAAACACAGCAAGCATCACCATCTTGTTTGAGTGGAATTCGCTGCAAACATAAAGAAAAAATGCTCGCCTAACTATACTTTATAAGAAAGATAACAAGCTATGTGCAATTTCCAGCAACGGCCTCCGAAAACCTGTAAGACCATCAAGAACAACCCATTTCCTCAGTTTCATACCAATCTTGATAACCACCAACTATAGAAAGTTCTCCTTCTACCCAAGAGTAGACGTTGAATGGACAAATTACCGAGAGAAATTACATTAGCAGAAATCATCGGTATTTTCAGAGAGAGCATTTTAAACCCAGCAAAGGATGTGTGAAGAGTTACATTTTGTGATAAAAACATCATTGAAGGAGACATTATATGGAAGGTTCAGCTTCATGGACTAAAGAAAGCCACCATGCAGCACGGTCTCAAACTCAGAACCTTTCAGTTAGAAGTCAAATGCCTTGAACCCCCAGCCACACAGCCGGGAAGAGAAATCTGCATTCAATAATCAATGGTCTAAACGTTTTTTGCTTTACACCATATACTTGTGCTGTGGTGTATTTGATGATAGTTGAATGGCAAGGCCAGTGCATCAAGGGAAGTCTTGACTTCAAAAATGAAAAAGATAAGGATGAGATTAATAGCCCATGTCCCCACACAAAGGCAGGCTCTAAAGACATAGCTTTAAAATTGGTACTTAATTAACTGTCTCGCTTGGCACTCAACATTATGAGAACAGATCTAAAACTGGTCCGCCTGATGGCCGTAGGGTGTAACTGGGTGAGTCATTTGAGGTGTGCTATACTGTAAGGCTCATGTGTTGCAGCACATAAACATGTCAAAAAATCACCATCTCTGATATATCCACGAGTGTTGAACTCACTCACTCGTCACTCGTCGCCACGTGTTCGATGGTTGCTCCTCCAATGGATGCCACAACAGCCCTCCAGCCTTCTCGTTCTTGACTTCTGTGGATGACCTTGCTAAGAGACAGCCCAGCAATTGTCATGATGTTGTCCATCAGAGACATTGCTGGACAGTGTTGAAAGTGCCGTTAAAACCACAAACTAACTAGCAATCTGACAAGATTCATCCCAGTTTGTTGCCAGATAGTCATTCCTTCCTGAGTTGAATGAGGTAAGCATAGTACAGTGCCTTTCCTAAGAACACATTGCTGATGATTTGTGGTTATGGCCTGATTCTACACTGTTACCCACCATTAGACTAGCCATGCTGAATGTTGTTTCATTCAACTCATGGGGAGTTGTGTTAACCACTGAGCTGCCTCTAGGCCTGTTTTTAAAGGTGGCAATAAAAAGGTTAAGGAAGACACTGAAAAGATATGGAAGCTCATAATTCATGCAATGATTAGGGAGACAATTACTGCAGGAGATTGATCAGGAATGGTTGCCAAGCAGATGACATTGGTTATGTAATATCCATTATTCTGTATCTCTTGTCTATGAAAGAGAAGACTGACCTCAAAGCACAGCTACTGACATCCGTCTTAGTTTCTCCCCCAAAGACGTAAAGCTTTCCCTTGTAGCTAACGCTGGACATGAATCGCAGGGACTGAGGCAAAGAATGGACCATGGTCCAGGTGTTTGTGTTTGGGTCGTAGCGTTCAACAGTTGATAGAATTTCCACTCCATCCTGACCGCCAACTGCATAGATATAACTGCGGAAGAAGAAAATCATTTGTAATGTAATGGAACTAAACAGTGAAGGAAGTTCGATGTTGAGAAAAGAACAAAACTTTCTTGTGAGGCAATAATTCAATCAAGGACCAGTCTACTGAAAAGCCCTTATCATCATCCCTCTAGTTAAAAGTACATAAAACAATGGCCTTGGTGCTAAATTACATCAAAATGTAACAATAAATTTGTTTGAGTATCTGCCTCACTGCATTAACACTTAATCTACCAATCCGCTCAAAACCCCTTGCTGCCTGTATTACCAATCCGTTCAAATGCCACTCAACACAATGCACCTCTTTTTGAGTACAGCTCTTTTCTTACAGTGGTCTCCCTTGCCCCCTCAAAGTGAAAATAGAAACATAAGAGACTGCCTGAACTGCTACAAGTGTCTAGATCATAAAATAGAGCTAGAAAGTAAACATTTATACTCAAACTGCCTGTGCGTTCAAGGATGGCCTCTCAGAGATGAAATCTTGATGAAGGCACATTTGATTTCATGGGAAATTTAATATCAGAAAACCGTTCATCTGATACTGATTCTGATTTATCACTCAAGGAGGTTTCAGATTCTGATGTTGAATCTTACTAAGAAGTATGATGAAGAGGATACTAGATCTAGTTTAGACCTGTACCTGATCTAGACCTGTAAAACCTCATACCTACAAGATAATCATTTGTAGGGCCTAAACACAAAAAGCCGTTATTATTGTATTTGTTTAAAGGACGTTTTTATTAAACTGCAGGTATTGATCAATATGATGTGAAAATTTGAAGTCAATTGGTTGAATATGAATTTTTAATGAGTATGCTGCTCATTTGGCAGTAACACAACTGGAAAAAAACTTGGTAATGGGGGATGGAGAGTCAGAAACAAACTTGGTAGATTAAGGGTTAATGATATATTTGAATTTGACAACCCTGGATCGCCTACCAGAAAAAAATCTTGCAAGTTTAGGCTGTTTCTAGAAGGATGCCTTCATAAATTTCAAGGTTGGCAAATGATGATGTAAGAACGCCTATCTTGATGTGTAGTAATCCCATCTGTGTACTAGTATGATTTATTTTCTCATGTTCCATACTATTAATCAGCAATTCATCAGATTTATTAAATATTGCTTACTGACTTCATGCTAAGTCAAATTTGATTCCTCTCTTTCACAGGTTCCAAGAGGAATGGGATGCAACGTCTTCTCACAAAATACGTCATTCTCAAGACATGCAATTTGCCTTTTCCTACTATTATTACATCATGGGTGTGACAGAAGAAACGACCCCTGTCTCTGTGTTTACAAAGATGGACACGGATAGATCCACGTAAATATCTCGTCATTTGTACCAAAATGAGCTTATACGGAAATGATGTATAGATTTTTATCTCATGTAGCTGATATAACACCAATTAACGTGATGTCTTATTTTTCACTTTGTTTTTATTTGTGTCACTTTCATTGTCTGTTGTTTTCCAAGGTGCTGCTTGCTTATTGTTGATTCTTAAGCACATCAGCCAATTAGTAAATTTGATATCTTTAATGAATTTGATATCTTTTACAGGGGACTCTGCATATTAAAAGTGCTGCTCGCTTATTTCTTAATGTTGTTGATTCTTTGGTACATCAGCCAATTAGTAAATTTGATATCTTTTACAGGGGTCTCTGCGTATTAACAGCCCTTCTAGGCAACCTTGCTTGTCAGGGAAATGTTTTTTTTATTTCTGCAAAAATGTACCCTTTTGAAAACTTGGTTAGAATATGAAAGTTGCTCATGAAATGGTCTTAGCTGACATTAAAGCAATACTTTCAAGAACTAAAGATATTCCCATTTCACTTCCATATTTTTATCACAACTTTGATCAACTTTACAAGATTAGAGACTGACTTTAGATATTGATAAACAAACACATTGGGGTTTGTAACTCCAGAATCTCCTTTCTCACCTGTGAATTTCTTTAAACCCTCATACTTACCAGTTTCTCATTGTCTTCTTTTTTTTTTCTTTTTTTTTTTTATTGTAGATTGACTTTCACAAGAATAACCCAAGTGAAATCTTGTATTACATTATAAGATGCATGCTTTTTTAGTATCGCTTGAAGCTGAGAGGGCTTCTATATTAGCACATAAACTATAAAGCGGTTAGCATGCTGGCCTTAGTTGTAAGGCAAATATGACCTTGACCTTTTGTAATGGTAAATGGTTTTGTTCCTCACATGGATAGTGACCCAGAACTGGCATTTACCATACTTACAATATTAGCAATGGAAATCGCACATGACTGACCATTTTGAAAAAGAGCATCAAGCCAGACACAAGCTGTACGAGTGCTATCTATCAGATCCTGCCCCTTGCCATCGGTGATTATGAAAATTGGAAGACATCTGATTAATGCCATTAAGCCTTTCTTGGCCTCAATCAATCTTTCTATATTGGATAGCAGTTCTGTGTGTCAGCCTCATGATTAGACATCAATGTTTTGACATAACAATTTTTTTTTTTCCCTTCAGTGTTTTGTCTGATCGAGAAATTCGTACATTTGCTGCCAAAGTATATGATCTTCCTCTCTACCTCGAGGTACAGTCCTTAGAGATAACTGATAGTGTTTAAAGCCGTCATTTCTTTTTAGATTCTAATACATAAGAAAGAAGAGAGCTAAAATTGAAAGATGATTATTTTTTCGTACAGCATCGATAAGGTTTGAATTATTTTTTTTACAAATTTGAAATTCATGAAACTATTATTCCCTTACTGAATCTCATGAACGAAAAAACAAAAGAGATAAAATATTGACAGATAAAAGTCAAAGATTGTTATTCATTACTGGCACCCCTTAGAAAAACCTATTTGCTATGACTCCTCAGTTAAAGCAAAAAGAACTCAAATGAAATACTTGGAAGTTCATTAAAATCAAATTGATTGATAGGAAATTGAATAAGATTTTTCAAAGGATAAAGGGGATATTGGCTTTTAAAGAGGAGCAATTTTAATTTAAAAGGAAAACAAATAAGCCAATTTAAAAATTTTTTTTTTGAAATACAAAAATGACCTTCTTCTCTATTTCATTGCAGACACTAACTGGCTTGGAACAAATGTTCATCAGTTGTTCACTTAATATGACTGATCCTGAATTGGACTTGCTGACAGATGAACAAAAAGAGACATACTATGACAAAGCCATGGTAATCATTTTCTCACTTTTTTTTTTTTTTATAAATCATGAAAGAGGAAATTCTGTGAAAATTTTGATATTCTATAAAATGGCATCTTTACTGCATTCAAGCTCTTCATTGTCACATTGGCTAGGGTAAATGAGGGTCTGTGCAAAGGAGATTGCGTACAAAATAACTTTTACCCTCATATTTAAGTGGAAATAATACTCCAATTACCATTTGACTCAGTTGTCAATGAGTATCTGGCTATGGGCTGAGAGCGAGAATCAGAGACAGGCAGACAGTCAGATATTCAAACAAGGACACAGAGAGAGAGACACACACACTCACAGAATCTTATCAGAATATTAGTCTAATTTAATTCATAGGCTGCTCCAGTGTCTACTCTCCAATGAGTTAAGATGCTTCATGAATGGAATGGCTTGCAATGGGGATAAATCATGTAGATTTTCTCAGCATTTTTAACGTCTCTGGCAGTTTGCCATCTATGAATGGGAAGCCTGGACCGTGAGACAACAAGCTGTGAGCAGATCACATGAGAAGAGATATGATTCTACCGCAAAATTCATAGAACACAAAGACGTAAACGAAAGTCATTAAATGATTTGGCATGCAAATGGAAGGAGTCGTAGGAATAGACAGAGGAATTTGAGACATGTTGGTCATGCCACAACACACAGCAAAACAAATCTCAAAGCCGCAGGCGGTTAGGGGAGAGACAGAAATACAAAGAAAACCGTGACAGCTATCAATGTCTTGTCTTTTAAACTTTGAAGACATCACAAAGATGAACAAACAGGAGAAAATAGGAAAGAAAGTAAAAACAAAGGAAAAGTGAAGATGGCATTTATATTACCCACAATCCACGGTGTACTCGTGACACTTAACAATGATATTTTTAATACCCTCACCAACAGCAACGCAGAACATTTAGAACAAGACTTGCAGCCTGGTAGACACCGTCTTCAATGCCAGGTAGTCATTCACTAGAATGTACAACATTTGAAGTATCCAGGCTCCATGAAGTCTTCAGATGGAACATGGTTAAAAGATGTCATGACCAGGATTGCTATGGCAAAAGCTAAGATGATCCAGCTGAATAATATATGGAAAGACGGAAGTATTGCCATCAACCTAAAACTGAAAATGTTGAAGTGCCTCATCTGGTTAGTTCTCATGTATGGATGTGAGGCATGGACTCTGAGAAAGAAAGAGCAGGACAAGCTCAAGGCAGCTGAGTTGTGGCAGTATAGGCAACTCCTGAGTATCTGTTGGCAAGACAAAAGAACCAATGAAAGTGTCTTGCTTGAACTGGGTATAGAGAGGAGTCTGATGAATGAAATAAACAAAGGAAAGCTCAGATACATCGGTCATGCCATCAGAAGCCAGAAAGCTGACTTCATGTTCACAGCACTGATGGGCGGTGTGGAGGGCTGCAGAAATAGGGGAAGGCCGGCAATGTCCCTGATGGACAACATCACGACAATTACTGGGCTGTCTCTTAGCCACATCGTCCACAGAAGTCAAGACCGACATGAATGGACAGCTGTTGTGGCATCCATTGGAAGAGCAACCATCTCAAATGCTCGTAAATTTATTCCAGTTGACAGGTATACATATTTAATTGTAAAGAAATTACTTGACGGTAACAATTCACAGCTTGAATAGATGAATTTAGCCTCGGATAAACAGTGTGAAAATATTTTTATATCAGGAATCAAGATCAATGGAGGAAGGTTGTTCACACAGTGGGAAATTCCCAGTGTACAGAAAATTACAAGTGTTCTGGTCTGAGGCTAGGAGTAGACTGAGGGGCTAAGGTAAGAGGCCGAAAGCCTCAGAATTTGATTACAGGTAACATGTCTTCATTCAAAAGCATGTGCGCTATATAGTTCAGTTAAGGAGAATTTTGAAATTCAAAAGTGTCACAAGCTCATGGGTCTTTAAATAATAAAAAGGACTTTCACTGAAGACTTTACATACAAGGGAACGCGCATGTAACACCCCCCCCCCCCCTGCGATAAGCAAATACATTACATGGATTTGCGAATATAAGACACACGATTAGAGTATAAGAAAGGGTGTTTAAAAGTATAAAAGTAGACTCTAAAAAGGATTCAATTTACTGGTAATTTTTAATATGTCACCAAATCGTCTGTCCTCTTTGTAGTTATCATATTAGTACTTTTAAGAGTCTTTCTGGCTCATCACTAATATCTTATTAATGGGACCACTTTGCAAAAGACGTTATGCTTTTTATCCGGATGTATATCAAAATTGAAACATTCATTTATATATATATAAATAGTTATATGTATATAAATCTAATAGGCCTTTAAATACACATGTATATTCTTATAATGTATAAATAATAGATATAGATAGTATATATAAAGTAATTTTAACTTGTAAATATATAAAGAAAATAAATCGCATATATCAATGACATAGGATTTGTACTTATAATATTATTGACAACATGACATTTATATTTATATGTCAAGGCAAGACTTAAAAATTAGTCATCATAAATAACATAATAGGGAGACAAGATATAGAGAAACTTTGATGACAACTAATATGATATGATAACAATGAAGCATAAAGGTGGGGCTTGCAAGGTCTCTATGCTCTTTCAGGTCGTACGTAATAGAGTTATGGACCAAGTAGAAAATCTCAAAGGAAAGAATTAGTTGCGGTCTTTTTATTTGCAAGAGAGAATTTAAATTTACATATACATTTTATGTATTACCACACTGTATGAGTATTAACTTATAATGATGCTCATCAAGTTAATTTATTGCACATCAAAGTACGTTGTGAAGGGAAGCCGCACAATATCCAATCCTTCAGAGATTCTCTTATTTCATAAATATAAGTAATTTAAAAAGAAAACATTTTTGTCATTACTATCATCATAATAATAATAATAATAATGATAATAATGATG
>JAOWAY010131739.1:0-10762 GCA_028565895.1 Goniobranchus geometricus
CCTCTATATCTAGAGGTCGTTCCCCTATCCACAGCCTGGGGACGCGCCTGGTAGGGGTTGGTTTCCCCCCCGCAGGATAAAACCATGACGATCCTTATAATTGTTCAACTCCAAGATTTCAAAATTACATAATATAGACATCTTGGGACTTGTAAGGAGATCAAACAGCAGGGAGGTGGGAGTGAGAGAAGAATCTGCAGGTGGATGAATAACATCGTAGTAAAGCCCAATGGAGCTGACAGATGCCCTGTAGTAAGCGTAGTGGGATTATGCACATTACATACGAGGATACAATCTCATTTCCATAATCCAAGGCAAGAAAGTTGATTCCATTTCAAATGGGTGATCAGAAATTGTTTACAAGTTGGCACAAACACACAAGCCTATCATCATTTACAAAACACACTCCACATGTTTAGACCTACACCTCTTCAACATAATAAACTCTTCTTACAGTTGACCATCCTGTCCCTTCGGACCATTCTATTTCAATGGAGGGGTGAAGACATAAGTTACCCCAACTTTTGAATACCTATCAGTTGCCTGGGGGTATGTGAGAATAGTGACACACCTCCGTTAGAATGGACTTAACCAGAAGCTTCCCAGGGGGAAATTTTCCTTTGTGTAGCATCATTTTTCCTGCTTTGTGATTTGTGGACCAATCAGAAAGCAGGATTTAAGTATATGGAGGCCTCAAAAGAGAAAGAATGTTATGAAAGGGAGTTCTAGCCTCCTTTAAACACACCAGCTAGGCCAGGGAAAACCTGTGAGCAGCGGTGGGGCTCCGCAAGCGACTTTAAGGGAAACCGTGGACAAACCTGTGTTCAGCGCATGGTGTTGTGATGTGTAATCCTGGCATGCCCGGGAAGCGCTGTTTAGGGTTAATGATGGTGATGATGATGATGGTGATGATTACAGAGTGAGATCCATGTATATTTTTTCTTTCTTGTGGTTTCTCACATTTGAACACCTTAGTATATCTTTCTATTCTGCAATGGAGCTATTTAATATGCAAATCAAAAGCCACTTTATTAGTATTGTAGGACGTTGACGAGAGAAAATGTTCACAAGGATAATGTCAATCTGTTTTCAAACGAAATTTGAGATGCTGTAATGATGGGGAATTGTGGCCCAACTAATGTTTCTATTCTGTACCAAATAAGATAAGATAAGATAAAGTTCATTTATCCCCAAAGGGAAATCATCAGAATTCAGGCTTGCTGTTTTGTACCCTGCTGTTTAAGCTCTCTCTTTATTTGTAATTGTTACTATGCACATTGCTTTTCAGATTGATGATTGGGGCAGAGTAGGGGGTCCTAGGACTCGGCTTGGTGAAAATGAGGTGATGCGTGGAAACAGGTTAAAAACCACTGATCTAAGAGTAAAAAGTTAACATCTTAGGAATAAATAATGCCTGACACACCATAAATATCTATTTTTTCAAAGTGACAGTCATAACTGCTTGGGTGAACTAAACGACAGTTAAAGGAGTTTTTAAACAATCACCACTGATGCCCTGCCCCTCCCTAGTCACCTTCTGTCATGGCATGGATGTGATGACTGAATTGTATGAAATGTCTGTTCTTCAAACCCCAACAATGGGTCCATAGGATAAACATGATTTCTTTTTTTCAATTCCACTCGGGTGTAAAATGAGTGCAAATGTTGCTATGGTGTTAACAAACCACCATTTGCTCAGATAATGAAAAACAACATCTTTTCTGGTAAAGACTACAGAAATAAGAGCAATCAGTACTGCTAAAAGACTTTTTCTTTCCACCGGCCACTTGACTCCTTCCTCTAATATAGACAAGCCCCCACCATAACCACTGTCAACAAAAACAACATAGACAACAAAAATATAACTTTACAGCCATGTGCTTTGCTATGAAAGCCAATTTGGTAACTTCTGATGCTGATGGCCTCTTAATGGGATCCTTGATAAGCAATCTGAAATAAATATGAAAATCAGAAAAACTTACTACGAATCAAAGAAATAAAAAGGTTTGAACATACAAGACATCAATTAGATTTGGTAGGCAAAAATGAAAAAGAGAAGAAGAAGGTGTAAAGAGGACATGTATAATTGTGCCCAAAATGAAACAATACACTAACTGCACCCAAAATGAAACAGTACACAATCTTCACAAAAACTTACTCATCTTCTTTTGTCTTAAACAATTCAGAGATTTTACAGCAGTTCTCTATTTTCCTACAAGCTATGAATAATAAATTTGGATAAGGATATTATGCAAGATGTCCTTCCCAGTGCAACTGAATGCCTAAAGCTTAGTAACCTAAGAAAGAACAGTTGAAAGAATGGAAGGAATATAAGAAATTTATTTTGTCCAGGCACTGTTTTTCAGGCTATTCTTATACAATTTCCTACTGTTAAAGGTTCTTTTACATGTGCATTGTGAATATGGCACATCTCTGATAGGACAAGGCCAAAACATCTGACCTACCATAGGAGCAAAAGAAAAAAAAGAAATATAAATCTTTAGAAACTAACACTGTTCAGGAACTGCTAATAAACCACACTACTCCCAACATATGCATGATCATAAATGCACACATTTTACCACTCACAGTTTGTAAATAAATTGAGAAAAAAAAGAGGAAAACTCACAAACAAACACACATTACCAAAACACATACTTGGACGCAAGCTTATATGTACTTACAAATAAAAACAAATAAAAATTCTAAAAATTAGCACACACATACCTAACAAATACACACAAAATCACAAAAAGCCCCTCGAAAGAGGACAAAATAGAAAAGAGGACAAATTTGTGACACATACGTTTTGAATACGTTGTCTAAATCTCGGGAATATTTTTTGGGAAGATCTGGAGGATCTTTCTCTACTATTTTATACATCACTGCCATCAAACCCTGTCCCATGAAAGCATGCTCTAAACTGCACAACTCATACAGGATACAGCCTATTGACCTGTAAGAAAGACCAAAAAGACATACAGTATTGGGCAATAGACAGTGAAAGTAAACAGTGATAGAAATAGATTCCTTACAAAAATGAAACAAATGAAAGATGGAATAAAGAGTACATTGCTACAATATCTTGATGTTTAATACAAATATAGCAGGATAGCCGGAGTGTTATTTCACGAGAGATATGTGGTGAAACAGCTTTAAGAACAGTACAAGAGCTACAGCAATGGTACAGATTTAGTGACAGAAGTCCTAGATCTACAACATATATTTTATTTATCTATTTCCTCTTATGTCTATTGGATGGCAACTAAGGTTTCCCACTTCTCTCGCTTTCAGCTTCATTTCTTACATCAATTCTTAAAGTTATGATTATCATATTTTTTAATTTTTTTTTTATCCTTTTCATCATTGTCATCTTTATTCTCAGGGGAAAAGTCAGTCTTGTTTTGTCGCTGCTGGTGATTTTTTTTGTCTTGATGTTTAGACTGGGGATTAAGCATGTGTAATTTTGGTTACAGCTTGAAACTTTGAAATTCTTCAGCTAAATGGTCATGGGAAAAGAAACTGGCAAGAATTAATCAAATTGATGTTTAATTTTATACATAAAAAAGGTATTAAACATTAGAATGCTATTCTGTTCCTCATTTACACATATAATTATCTATTGTCATTAAGTGTTAATGCCATCTTCCTCATTCAAGAGACATTTACAACACATAAAAGAAAATGTTCAATTAAGCTAAACTGCTGACTGTTTTCCTGTGTGATCAAGGAGCAGAATAACATTTTGGATGATTAATAGCTTCCTTTTTTCTGGCTATCCTGATTCACGAGTAATGAAAAATATTGCATTCTTGTAATTTGTCAGTAAATTGAAAACCTTAAAAAATCATCGTGAATCATACCAAACATCTGACTTAGAGTTGTAACCTTCATGCTTCAAGACCTCTGGACTCATGTAGTAAGGAGTGCCAGTAAATGTAGAAGCCATGTCCATTGTACCCATCAAGATGCGTGATATTCCAAAATCACCAATTTTCATCATGTTATTGCGGATGAAAATATTCCTGAGGGAGGTTGCATTTCAAATGTAAAGTTTAATGAATCAAAATGATAAAGACACATGGAAAAAAAAGGTAAATAGTTATGAGAGTGGTTTCAAAGGGAAAAAAATGAAGCATTATTTTGAAATGCCAATAAATTATTTTGAAAAAGAAAAGTTACTAAAGATAAAAATAATCACCTTTGTCTCACATATGATTCTTTTTTTTTCACTTGAAGTAAGCCTTGACCTTACTTTTTTGGAAGAAGAATAAGCGGAAACTCTGAATTTCATTTAAATCCTCCTAAGGATTATAAATCATTAAAAAAAAACTTTGATGGAACTCCTCATTATCAACAAAATTCATCATCATTCTAAATGACCTGGACATTGGTACCGGAGATCCCTTATGACCTTAACTGACCAATTGCCTCTTGTTGCCACAATCCACAGATCTGGCTGCCTCGACAGCTTTCATCGCTTGCTTTGGTCTTGATGGAAATACATGACTTCCTGTTTTGTGAGAGGCCTTTGATATTTTCTGTTTTCATTTGTAGATTCGGGGTACTTTTTAAAGTCTGCTTTCAGTGTATCTGGAAGTGATGTTGGGGTTGGGGTTCTTCCTCTTGTTTATTTTGTAATATTACCAAAATAAAATTTCAAATCCTGGTTTGCAGGTATTTGTGAATTTCTTCTAAAGATATGTCTGAACAGCCTCCCTTTCATTCCTAATATTTGAAGGGAAAGTGGAGTTTCATATGTTTTCATTATTCACAAATGTTATATCCCTGGAAAAGACTTTCTAAAATTTACTAGATTTATGATGATTACCAAAACTGCTGTGAGCAAAACTGTGCCAAACTGGCATCTTGTTCAGGGGTTGATAACGTCATTAATTATTTTAATGCCAAAGAACATGGAGTTCATCTTTGGCTCTAAAAGCTTTAAGCTTAAGAGAACTTTATCCCTAACCCTCATCGCTGCCCACCCCTATCCTAGGAAACATATACATACCATCATTAATAACTCACGAAGATTTGTACATTTAAACAGTCCCAAATCCCAAATGAATGTTTTCAGTTTGAAAAACAGAGTGAAAAAACGAGCAGCTTCAAAGAGAGGAAGGTTTTACAAAAATGCAAGAAACTTTACCTTGTTTTCAAGTCTCTGTGTAAAACCCTCCGACTGTGCATATACTGCACCGCAAGAACAAGCTGAATAATCCAGTTTATGATAAGTTTCTCATCAAATGTCTTTCCTGCTTTCTTGAATTCACTGATGCGATGGTCAAGATCTCCACCCTAAAGGAAATTTAAAAAAGCTTTTGAAATATGTGAATGAAGTGGTATGATCCTTCAAGCAATGAAATATGTGAGCGGAACGTGAGATAGTTACATGGGTAATTGAAATTTATGAAATCTGTGATATACAAATTATTTGTATCTCATTGACTCCAGGGGGCAATCAATAGTGGGTGATATTCTGCTCTAGCTAATACATATCTCTTCCAGGGGAAATTGATACAGGAAGATGTTAGGTGAATAAAGATGTAAGGAGAAGCATTATGTTATGAGGTAAAAAAAGGAAGAATTTGATAATGTATGAAATCAAGTGTAACAACATAAAGACGTGACCTGAAGAGATTACAAGATTCTGCCACACTCCAACTTAAATCAATCCCATACTTTCAAGAGTTCAGACAAAAAATTGGAAAGAATGGAAATAAATCACTTAAGTAATATGTGAAGCAGTCCAGGTGGAACAGGTGAATCTCTCTTCAAGGCAGGGGTCTTAAGTCAGGTAAGTCATAAAATGAACAAAGGTGGATCGTATCCCACATTCCACCTTTGAAAAATTGATGTAGATCTCACTATTTGACAGTGTTATGAAAGCAGATCTCTCAACTCTGTAGGCAATCTCCATGTTTCACAAATTTGTTTGCAAACTTTGTATTGTAATCTAAGTCCTAGTTCTAAACCGGCTTTTACCTTGTCAATGGCAATTTCATCTCACATACAGGGCTTGTTCAGTCCCTGACACTTGGCATATTCTATCTCTGAACATAAAGCTGACCATCTCTTTCAATATTCATGCCTATGATGTTTAAAAAATGATGTCTTCATAATTGTTGATGCAAGTTTGTTTGCTTCATTGTATTTTTGCAAATTTTGTATAATTAGACTTGTTTCTGTTCCATACTTAATCGTTATAATTTTTGGTTTGAGATAGATGGATCTAAAAGTTTTGATTTGCTCTTTTATTTCTTGAAATCTTTGACAAATGAAAACTCAAAAATAAAATTCAGGCATAACTTGCTTGAAGTACCTGCCATGCACAACTAGTGAAAAGTGTTATTCTAAGGCTATGAAAATCGACAAAAAGTTAATAACGTAGATGAAGGAAATAAAGAGGGGAGTTTGTTTAAAATGGTAAAAGGGGACACAAGGACATTTACATTTGGGGCATACATTATTTCTGATACACATTAAAAATCACTGATAATTCTCAGGCTATTGGCACAGAAGGGTGATTATAAAATTGGCCTGACTTACCTCACAATATTCTGTTATAATACAGAAAAATTCTCCATCAATAAAGCTATCATAAAATTTGACAATACCAGGATGGTCCAATTTTGAAAGCAACCTTGCTTCATGCATAGCATCAACTGTTTCATCAGGTTGTAAATCTCCTACAGATATTTCCTTGAGAACTTTGCTAAAGACAAATAAAGAGCAAAGATGTATGGACTCAAGGGCATCAAAGGCTTTTTATGACTTTTCAACAGCTTGGTCTGAACATTAAGAATATAAATTTTGTAAATAGGTATGAAAATAAAGTCATGATGAAATGATCTGATCTGACAATTCTATGTATTCATTGAGTTAAAAAATGGTCTGAGAAAAGAGAAAATTAAATGAAAGTAAAACATAAGACAAAAACACAATATAAACAATCTTATTCGTTCCTGATGAAAAAGTCCTTACTTTTCATTATTGTTTTTCCGATCCTTGCACATAAAAGCAGTTCCAAAGTTCCCACTGCCAAGTTTTTTGACAACTTCATATCTGTTTGCCAAGACTCTGGCCTCTTTGGACTCTCTATCTTTTGATGGCCTACTCAAAGGCATGATTGTTTATGAGCATTTGTTCTCACTTTGCCGATCCGTAGCAATAATTTTGTTGCATTTGCCTTATTTCTGTAGAAACAATAAAGTGAAAAGAAAGCTGAACTTAAGATCAAAAAAAAAAAAAAAAAGATGCATACGTAAGTAAAAAAAAGAATTCTCCAATTTGCTAAATGGGTTATTTTCTTGGAAAGATTTCAGTTTCAGTATAAATTTTAAATTGTTAAAGTTTATGAACTTGTTAGTTTTTATTCTAACAAGCTTTCTACATAAGCAATTTCTGCAAAGTCCAATTTTGATAAATGTGAATACCACAGGTAGGTGAAAAAATTTTGTATAATAAACTGAAAAGTTTTGTAAAAAGTTTTGGGGATTGAATTTGGGGTTTTTAAATGGTTATAACATCATGAATATGCCTACACTGCCTGCGCAGCAAAACAAAAATTGTTGTGAAAATAATTATGTAAGACATGATAAAAATCAATATACTACATTTATTATGCATAGTGTAAAATTTTACAATTCCAAATATTCAAGGTCAGGTATGACTGACACAAGCATTCCAACTGGGCCTTCATTTTAGTCTTCCTTGATATGTCTGACAGTGATATAAAACCAATCCACATGTCTAATAATGAATCGCGATGTATTTATAGCTGTGCTTTGGCTACTCTGGTACAAAAATTGTACAATTCTAGGTTCAATATTTTGAAATGCTCACAACTTTATGACTTCAAATATTTCTGCTTGTTAACTTTTTACCATAAATTGATGGAATTAGAAAGAATTAAGATGGTTGAGAATTTTATTCAAAGACTTTATTACGGCATGATATTTTTCACATTAAAAAACACTTTTGAAAATCTTAATAACAGTATTTTTATAGTTCTATATTGCCGCCGCCTCTGAGATCAATATCATCTGCAAATCAGAGATTGCAGATTGGCCTCCCTTCTATTGAGATGGTTGACTACAAGACGTGAGTGCTCTCCTTACTCTTGTAGTATACAGATCTGGAAAAAAAGACCCAACCTTTGAAAACAAGTGCTACTGCAAACTGTTCCAGATCTCTTCTTTCAATATGAAACAAACACATTGATCCTTGATCAAGTTGCTGCCTTTGTGGGCCCTACGAGTCACTCCTAGCCGTCGTGAAGAGAAGAAAGATAGCCTGGTTTGCCCATGTAATCCGCCACGACTCACTGGGAAAAATAATCCTCAAATATACCATCGATGGAGGCAGACAGGGAGGATGCCAAAGGAGATGTTGAAAAGATGATGTAACTCAGGCCACAGGCAGATCCAAACGGAGGAAGCTGTCTACTTTGTTTTCCTTTATGTTCCCCTTGCAGCCTTATGTATACACAATGATATATTCTTGAACAAAAAAGAAGACGATGCAAAAATTAATTAACAATTTACTTTAATAAAAATCAAGGCTAGAAGTCAAAAATTCATAATAAGCCTAAATAGGGGACCTGAGTTGAAAAATAAATATGATTTATCAATTACTCATTCAATTTTACCAAACATAATTGTCCTCCTCATTATTTCCTGATTTACTGCTATGAACTGAAAAATCAAAATCTCTGATAATGAGCACCATCTATTTTATTGTCTGTGATGATAAAATCATATGATGCGGACTTGAAGAAAAAAGCAACACTTTTCATCGGATGATAAAACGCATGGAGAGTCTTGCTGTGACTGTGGCAGTCAGAGGGATTCGATGCTGTAGATGATATAACAATTTCAGGGTTTTACACTGGATAGCCTTCCTGACAAAATTGAATATAGTGATGTGAGAACTGTAGTATAGGTGGGCCTATTTGATATTAAATTTTATTGCAAAGTTCACTAATTGTAGGTAGACACTCCTGAATCTGGACAAATAACACCTGCCCACTGAAATAAAGGTAAAATGACCAGGCAATCATCTGCTCAATGCAATACAAAAGGCACTATCGATAATAACACTCAAGCGAGTAAGACCTAAGATTGAATTTTATCTATCGTCAAGCCAGAGTGGATTCTGACAAGAAAAAAACACAACTGACGTATGGACACACAAATGGTTGGTGGCAAAAAATTAATTCTCAACTGATAAGCTTAAAGATCACTGGGATCAACATGACTGTAGCTTTTGATACCATTCACAGAAAAACTCCTCTGGATGTCCTGAAATCATTAATCAACAAAGACAAACTTGGAATTATACATTCTTGCTCAGCAACAAAGGATAGACACCCGAATAAGCGGTGCAAGTATCCAAAATCACTTCACAAGCAATGTATGGACGCCTGAAGGAGATAGTCTCAGTCCTGTCCTTTTTGTTGTCTATCTGGAACATGCCATGCGACATATTCGATGAACCATACTGCAATAACTACCTTAGACTTATGCACTCCTGCCAAGAGAGGTTGTATATGCTGACCATGTCAATTTCATCGATACAGAATTTGTTGATGTGGAAGAAATACAAAAAATATTACCTAAATACAACCTTTTTGTCAATGTCAAAAAGACAGAATACACTACCCTTTCTCGCAATGAAACTAGCTGGAAAAATGTAAAAAGGGTTGGCTCACTTATAGGAGATAAAGATATAGAAGGGAGAAAACATCTATAAATAGCCGCCCTTAACAAACGTATGATTATCTGGACTAGACAGAACAAAGTCAAATAAAAAAAAAAATTAAAGCTCTATAATTCCCTGATAAAACCAATCCTTTATAACTCCAAACAAGGCCTTCTACATAGCTATAGAGAAAGCCTTGCTCCAACACATGGGCACTTACACAAACAAAAGAGGAAAAACTAGACTCTTATTACCGAAAACAACTAAGAAAAATCCTGAACATTTGATACCCTGTCAAAATTACCAACAAGTCCCTCTACAAAAATGCAATGAAACCCCACTGTCTCTACAAATACTAGAAAGCTGATGGTTCGTCTTCAGACATTTACTGAGGTGAGATGAGGGAATACTAGCCAATCAAGCAAATGTCCTTCTTTTTTGTAAAAAAAAACTGCCAACGTTTCCATGGAAGACTACCTACAACTCCACCCATCACACTAAATAAAGACTTGTCGCACCTCAACGACTTTATATCATTAAAATTACAAGAAAGCCTGAGCTACCTGAGATGCATTGCTCAAGATTGTTGCAGATGGAAAAAGTCTATGTAGCTGCCAAGGCTTCCAAGGCGCTTGACTAGGATGCGAACGGAAATGAGTCAGTAAGTCAGACAATCATTGTGAAATGAGTTTAAAATGTGCGCAGACAAAATTTTTTTCTAGATACAGATCTAGAAGCTTCATTTGATATTTTTCTTTCCTTCTCCTTTCACAGGCCTCACATCCTTACCACCACTGCTGGTTTATGCTACATGTTTGATACTTTAGTGTAAGTAAGCAGACTACTTTACACTCAGCCATTTAAGAACATCGATGACTGTGTTGGTACTAATATGTTTTGACCATCAGGTGAGTTGTTTTTTTATATCTCTGTATTTATCTTGTCAAGCCTGTGGAGACCTTGTGCCGAGCTCACAAATGCCCAGCTCTCTCTCTCTCTCTCTCTCTCTCTCTCTCTCTCTCTCTCTCTCTCTCTCTCTCTCTCTCTCTCTCTCTCT
>JAOWAY010131850.1:0-10762 GCA_028565895.1 Goniobranchus geometricus
GGAACTCCTGCCGAGTAAGACTAATTACTAATTCTGACATTGAAAACCATCATTAAAACACTCTTTTCTGATTTCTGACTCAAAAGGGATCAGAAGAGGGAGTGGATGCTCGGAAGTCTCGCATCCACAATGAAGAGGCGGATGCTCCTCATTGCTCGCATCATGCGGGGGAACATCATGCGGGGGAACCCCCCGCACCCCCTAATCCAAGAAACATCCCTTGAGGGATTAATTGAATGGTACTCTGACAATTAATAATCATGTTAATTGCCACAGAGTGACTCTGTGACAATTAAAGAAATGTTAATTGTCACAGAGTGACTTGTGCTGTAGCAATAACAAAACACCTTGATACACTTGTCATACTATAACTGTGATTTTGTCCCTGTGCCTTCAATAATGATGGAGAGAGAGAGAGAGGTGGGGGGGGGGGGATGTATAGGCTTACATTGCAAATATTCAAATGCTAGCAGTAGCAGTACCTAAAATTTATGTATCAGACCGTAGTATGTAACTAAACGTAACTAATAGTAATAGTTAGCCTTCTAATACCACGTAGAGCCACTGTGGCAATTAAAATTTTGTTAAACTCTGTGGCAATTAACACAATTTTAATTGCCACAGAGTGGCTTTGTGACCATTACTGAAATGTGGTTCCTAGTAGCCTAAATTTTTTGTATCAGATTGGTTATGTGACTTAACATAGTAGGGAACCAGTGAACTCGTCACACGGTGAAGTCGTCACATACCTCCACTTATCTCGTCACACAGATATTTCTTTTTTTTAAAATAATTTTTATTTTATTCATACATACATACATACATACATACATACATATACATATATACATACATACATATAAAGGTGGCTGAAGTCGAATTGTGACTTCTGTTCTCAAAGATCAACCAATGGAAATTAATACAATTTTGCATTCTAACAGTTAAGGCCATGTTTTGGTGAGGGGAACTCACAAGTGGTTGAAGCGTAGATCGACAAAAGTGTTCAACAGATATCTAGGCTTGAGGCACAAACCATCCGTTTTCGGACGGTGAACTCGACACGTGTTTTTCAGTTGTGACGACTTCACCGTGTGACGAGTTCACTGGTAGCCTCATAGTCGGCCCCCTAACTAATACTATATTATAGGCCTATTGCATGTAAAAGTGTAAGACTACGGTACTGCATTTAAGGCTAATTTTCTTCTGACCACAACACATTTTATACTCTGAGTGAGAGAGAGAGAGAGAGAGAGAGACTTGTTCTAATTATTCTGTGTTATTGCTGTTCGTTAATTGTCACAGCGTCACTCAGTGACAATTAACACGACCTTATGGTAAAGGGGTTAATGCTAAAGGAGTACCACCTCCAGCCAAGATATATTTCCCCCGGTATCGTCTAATCCATCTAATGTAGAAAAATTTAGAACTAGAATTCAGAGTGATGTAAGAGAGTGGATTAGATCAATTTCCCTGTCCACCAAGAAAACAAGAAAAAAGAAAAATGCATTAGGTTTCCCTAGGCCTTATGATTGCACTTACCTGATTGATCCTTGCACCAAGCACGAAAAACACATCTTATTCCAAATAATTATCCCCACTGCTGTATGAAAGAGTGAAATCACAGAAAATTAACCAAAGGAAGTCGGCTCTCTTTGCTGCCATTCCTCTCAACCCAAAGCCATGCCAAAAGTCATCACGCATGCTTGATGGACAATATTACATACTGCAAGGCAGACAGAACCGAAATGCCCCCAGAAAAATCCAATGACGGCCGAATTCAGCTGAAACGAGTCCGTACTATATATAGCATCGTAACTTTTGAACGGTGCATTTCCTATCATTTTCGTGTTCTGCGCGTATAATTGCCTAGGAAGATCATATTGGAAAACCGGCTGTGAGACATATGTAAAATAATACCGATTCTAGATCTGAATCGAGATTTATATGTCAAATTGAAAACAAGTTGAACTAGAACATATAGAATTTACTAGAGTTAGAGTTGGCAAGTACAGAAGCTAGTCTAGAGACTATATAGTATATAGTTAGAGTTGGCAAGTCTAGAATCTAGAAGAAAGGGAAAGATTTCAGAAGTGGCAGGCCTAGATTTACCTTCAGTAATCCTAAAGAATCATATTGCCCATTGTTTACATGCTCGCAATCTTGGGATGTCAAGAGGTTGAATCAGTGATCGTGAGCATGTACTCAAAATGTAGAAATATCAATATTGTTTCCTTCCTCTACACCAGAGCCCCTATGGTATAAGGGGCTGTTTTTTTTGTTGTTGTTTTTTTTTTTTTTGTTCCAAGTTTTTCATTTTTCATGAAGCTACTCAAATTAGCCATATTATCAGATAAAACGGTTGAATATTCATGACACATGTTTACTTGCACACAATTACCAATAAACCCTTGACATCATGAATTATCCTACCTGATATCATCATCGGTAGCCTGCACCATCCGGCACGTTGCTGGTCAATTGTCTCCACTTGTTCCGGTCTTCGGCAACACGAATAATGAAACGTTTTTCAAAATACCACTCTTGGCCTCTCGTAAACTTGTCTTGTATGTCATCCTTTGTCTGCCCCTGAACGCTTTCCTTCTATCATACCTGTTATCACCAATTTCTCGATTTCTTCTTGTTTCCATATATGCCCCAAAAATCTCATTTGTCTTTTCCTAATGTTATCCATTAAATTCCTTTGCCTTCCAACTTTTGTCAACAAAAATCACCTACAGTTAAACCTTTATCAGCCACGACCCTTAACATATATATATTTTTCAACAATCCTCTCCAATGCCGAAAACTATCTGGCTAAAATCACCAACGATGTCAGGACAAAACACAGCCTATATCACTCAGCATTGCAGCAAAGTGGCAACTCCTTGTTGATGGGGACAAGACAATTTATAACAAAAAGAAAATTTCCACTCACCCAACCCCTTGCTACATTGCTTGTTTCTCTTGTAAATTTGATTTTTTTTTTTTTCAATAGTGGAACATGAGAAATCTAGATTTTCTCTTATATTTCAGTAAAATTAGATCTTTTTGAATCCAAAAGGAACTGATCCATCATTTTGATTTTCATCTTTTTATGGACATCAGGTCACAAGTGAACAAAAGCTTTTCCCATCCTCAACATCTCACATTCAGGAGAGTCATCTGGCCCTATTTGAATTTATTGGCAAGATGCTGGCCAAGGCTGTCTATGAGGTTTGAGTCTTATGCTTTCACAAATCTTCTAGCAAATGTAGTATCGGCATCAATCAGGATATATCAGCTCGAAAGATATTTTCATCCCAAAGAGAGATCTCCTTGCAATTCCTGTCAGTAGTACACGGTGTCCAAGAAAAAGCAAGAAGGTGCAAAATCCTTATGACTTCTGAACAACAAAAGCAATCATATCAAAATTTAGTATACTTAAAATTCAGCATAGGGGATTAATTATCACAATTTTTTTAAAGATGTGTATGAAAACTTTTAGAATTAAGAGTGGTTGAAAAAAAAAAGAATTTTTTTTCATGAAAAAGCACACAAAGTTGATTTCAAGTTAGAAAATATAAAAAAAGGTTTTATATCATTGGAGAATAACCTGGATCACTTATTAAAATGAAAATACCATAATTTGCAGACAAAATATTACTGACTGTTATTGAAAAACTATTGTCAATATTGTCAAAGAAGGTTTCTTCTACACAATTACTCCCACAGTCAATGAATGCTTTAATTTGTTGTTGAAAGCAGGTTCAGGTTCAATGGTCAAGTGGTAGAGCTTTCACCTTGGAATGTGGAGGTTGCGGGTTCGATGCCCGGCCGAGTCAATCTGAAGACTTTAAAAGGGGCAATTTAGTAACTGTCTTGCTTGGGGCTCAGCATTATGAGAACAGATCTGAGACTGGTCGGCCTGGTGTCAGTAAACTGTGACTGGATGAGTCATTGGAGTTGTGCTATACTTTATGGCTCATGTGCGGCAGCACAGAAACATGTCAAAATACCACCGTCACTGATATAACTTACGCTGTTGAAAGGTGATGTTAAGCCCACAAGAGAAAAAAAAAAATCAAAAGCTCATGATAACTTGCTGAAGAGTGATTTGGTTATTTTGTCTCATCTCATCTTTAATACAGACTTTCTACATACTTCACATGGTTCTTTCTTTTTAAAAAGGACCCTTCAAAAAATCTCAAAGAAAGAAATCCAATGGATTTAGATCTGTAGAATGAGATAACTATTCAAATGAAAAATTCCTACTAAGAAAGCCATGCCCAAAACAGCTATCTAGGAAAGCAAGGGATGCTTTTGATGTTTCGCACGTATGTATGGCGCTATTGAATAATAATCTGTAATTTGTTGGTTAAATTGTGATATTTTCATTGTTACAAATGATCCAGATAGATATTCTTAGATAACATGAAGCCGTTTTTGTATTTTCTTAGTTGAAAGTCAACTTCACAGGGTTTTTGTTTTTAAATTTTTAATTTTGTTTTGGACACCCTATACTTGGTAAGAAGTTTGGTTTTCATTTATGTCTGCGACAAACTATTTACAGCTTTCTCTTGACAAAACGTTTGTGCTATTGCTGACAATAAAGAAAAGTTGAATTGAATTGAAATTGAGACATCCCCAAATTCATTATCAAGGGCTATACATATTTCCCATTATGGGATGTCATGTTTGAAACAGCTAAAATTGCATAAAGGACTCATATCTTTACATAATAATACCTCAGGGCTTCTACCATTCTCTTCTTATTCTATTTCTTCTAAGTCTTTCATGTTGTTCCTAGCAGATGACCACCTCATGCCTTACCACACAAGTCTGTCTTTTTTTTTCTCATATCCACTCACCATTATCATCATCATCGCCTTTTCACCCTATTCCAGGGTGTAGGCCACTAACGACAGCTCTCCACTCAGCCCTGCCCTGGTCTAGTTTCTGGAGCCTTTTCCAGCTGAGTCCTTTTCTTCTCATCCACTACCTGCTTCTTATTTGCTCAATATCATTTCTTCATCTTCTTTTAGGCCTGCTTTTTATTCTTTTATGTCTCTTGGTATCTATTCTTTGATATTGCTTAATCTGGCAATTTAACGTGTATGAATTTTAAGTTGTTGCTATCTTTCTTTTCTGATCATTCTCTCTGTATGTCAAATCCCTTTGGAGACAGAGAATTGACTACTAAAATAACAGCAAAAACATGCTTGAGATGGCTGAAATAAAGATATGATTCACAGCTGAAGTAACGAGGTTTGTCAATATTGTAATCAAGTGCATTACACGGAATTTTCAGGTTTGCAGTTTTAAAGGTAAAGCAAGAGAGCTAGATTTATCTGGCTTGGCTATGTTTAGAGAAGAGATGAGGGAAGCATTGGTAAGAGAATGTTGAAAATGTCACTACCAGGCAAAAGCAAAAGGGGAACACCAAAGAGGAAGACAGATGATCCAATTTTGCAGTCCCAAAGTTTTTAAACTGAAAGAAGATTTAGTACAGATAACTTACATCTCAGCACCTTTTCTTTCTTCCATATTTTCTTGTGCTGTTGCATAGTTATATGAGCCCAAAGAAAATGTGATCTGCAGGAGTATTTTAGGGTTGAAGTATTTGGCACGAATGATCTCAGGTTTAACAGAATGTTGCAGGTGCTCTCAGACATACCATGCAAATTTGTGGTCTAATTGCTTTGATAAAAGATTCACACATCTCCTTTTTTATCAATAAGTTGGATCATAGCAATGTGGTTAAAGCAGTGAAATGCACATCAATGCCATGAGACTGTGATTTTGTATCCAGGTATATGTGGCAGCCTGGCTGTGGGGTCAAGGCATTGGGCTTGTAACCGCAAGGTTCCGAGTTGGAAGCCGGGCCAGGCCGTGACGCTGTTTAGTCCTTGGGAAAGACTATTTACACACATTTTCCTCACCCCACTCAGGTGTTATTGAATACCTGACCATAGGCAGAGGAGGATCTTGTCAGTATGCTACAGCAAGTGTGTTTTAAAATGGCTGCATCTCTGTATACTTCACCTGGAGTTGGGAAGGTATTTGGTTGGAATAGGCCTGTCGGGAAACATTTGTACAGTGCTTCGAGCACATGATTTTTGAGCCACCACTCTCTGCCACCCACTTCTTCAATCTGATTTTCCATCTGTCTTTGGGTCTTCCTTTCACTCTTCCGCTTTCTCTTGGTATCTACTCCATACTTTGTATTACTTGTACAAAATATTCCCTTTTTAGTAAAACTTGGAATGTTGTCCCTATTTCATAGAATTTTATTTGACATATTTTTTAAGGTAAAAGTTTTGTTTAAGTTTTTAAGTATTTAATGAGCTCTTTGAATTGTAATACAAGTTTTATTTTTGTTGTTAACTACTCTTGTTAGCTCTCAGAATTATAATAAAATTTTCATTTTAGTTTTTAAGTACTCAGGTTAGTTCTTTGAATTGTGTCTTTTGTTTATTTATCAGGGTATTATCATAGAAGTTCCTTTTGCTCCGTTCTTTCTGACTCAAATATTGGGTCATTTGCAAAGTGCCACCTACAGCTCTCTGGATGAGTTACCTTCTCTTGACAGTGAGCTGGCAAAGTCACTGTCATATATAAAGGTAGGAATTTTCATTCTCCATATCTTGCCATCAGATTTAATAAGATTTGTGGTTTAAATCTCGAAAGGATTTTATTGACTGTTGCTTTTAAATTGGGTGTGTGTGTGGGGGAGCGGGGGGGCAGTTATTTATTCATATTCCTTTTTAAAATGTACTTTATGCCGTTATCATTATAGAGTGGGCCTAAGTGGAAAAGGCTTGTAATGAATTTGAATTATGAACCGAAAAAAATCTTCTTTTTTTTTTTTTTTCTTTTCATGCCAGCATTATGATGGAGATGTGAGTGACCTTGAACTGACATTTTCCTGTGATGAAGACATTTTGGGTCGAATTGTCACTCACGAGCTTGTTCCTGGGGGCAAGGCTATTCCTGTGACTAATGAAAACAAGTATGTTTTGGGTTCTTTTTTTTTTCTTTTTTTCTTTTTGTGGTTATGAAATAAGGTTCATAGTTTTATTTGTGGCTTATTGTACTTGGAAAGACAAATTGTCTTGAAACGTCATAACTGAGTGCAGTCATTGGAAATGGTCATTGGGGATGGAAAAGGGGGTGGTATTTATGTTGTCCATTTGAATGTGAAATGGTCGGCAATGTGCTGTTCTTAACGTCACTTTCACCTTCATCAGAGGTATCAAGATCATTTACTGCTACTTCTAGCAGCATTCTTCCATGTTCAATCATGATGAGCTTTTACAAAGCAGGAAACGCTGATTCAACCTTTCCTGTGAAAAATGTAACATCGAAGGAGACAGGAGAACAAAGTTGTTTTTTTTCTTTTCAGCACCCCTTATTTCAAACTCATCCTAGTGTTTGCTAAATCCATCAAAACTTTTACTCTTATCTGAAAACTTTTCTTTTCCATTTGGACATATGAAAGCTCGGAATCTATGAGATGGTTATTCCGCATCTCTGATAACAAGCTCCCAATTTTTCATGTTGTGTTTCAAATGTTAACATTTGTTTGTAAAATTGTAAATCTCAACTTTGTTAAGCGCTTTGAGCCTGTTCTTCTGCACGTAAATACACTTTATAAAAATCATTTATTGTTAGGACTATTATCATCTGGATCTGGACCTACAGCTTGACTGCAAATTCTTTGAGGACACCGAATTTGGAAATCAGGGACTTGGTAATATTGTTCCTTTACATTTACATGTAAATTAAAAAGAGATCCATCATCATCCATAGAAAAGAATAACTCATCAGGATTAAATTTTTTAAGAACGTCCATGGCCATCAGGTAAAAGGTCATCAAGTAAAAGGTCATGAAAATCATTCGCAGTTTTCACTTGTGCTGCTTCAGCGATAGTCTCTTTCTTAATACAGGTTTTGGTTTAAGTCTCAGTTGAGTGAATTGTAACTCTCAAAGAGTGGTCCGGTAAAGTCTGAGGGGATTCTAATTTTAACTTGTGCTGGATCTATCTCTTCTTGTGCTTATTTGCAAGATATGACAAGCTTTGATCTCTGAGAAGGTTTACAAAGTAACATATTGATGGAAAATAACCCACCTGTTTTAAAGTTGAATGCGACAGATATTTCCAGGAATGAATTGGACCTTATTTCTGATGTGCTGTTTTGATATGACAGAATTATGAGACAGTAATTCTGCCGAAATAAAAAGTGTTCTTCAAAGCAGGGTTTCCTAATTACCTATGTTCTCATAAAAGGTGAGCATTGTACAACACTTTTCTGCATTTCAATGTTTTTTTCATCTCTCAAATTGGTATATTTTTAAACTTCCTACAGAATTCGTTATGTCCATCTAATGGCGCATTTCCGAATGTATCGGCAAATCAGAGAGCAGACCCTGGCATTTGTGAGAGGTTTCAAAGCTGTGGTGACGCCAGATTGGCTGGGCATGTTTTCCTCTCCAGAATTACAAAAGTTGATTTCTGGTGACAGCAGCTCTCTAGACATGCAAGATCTCAGGTTGAATCATTTTTCCATTACCTTTTTTTTTTTCATTTTATGTTAACGCGCTTGATGAAGGATGACATTTTTATAACTTTCAAAACACTTTGAATGCCTTTGAAAGTACATAAATTATAAAATTTGATGTGATTCTTGCCCTATATTATAAGAGCCAAAATTCTTGCATACAATTTAAAAGTACTAGTTCTTATAATGTATCTCCCTTTATTCTATATTTTAATTTTTGAGTTTATATACCACTGAAACCAAGACAAATTTTCTTTGAGAAGAATGAAGTTTGGTTTGATTTGTTTCTTATTTTGTTTTAAAGTTTTTTTCTGTAAAAGTTTTATTTCATCCTTTAAACTTATCATTTGCACTTAGAATCACACTGTGATAGAAAAGATATAGCTTTATTTCTGTTTAGTATACTGATGGTCATAACTAAATGGCCAAAATTTCATCTTGCTCTCATGTTGTCTTTACAGGAGACACACCCAGTACCATGGGGGCTATCACAACAACCACCGTGTCATCAACTGGCTGTGGGACATAGTAGACCATGATCTGGACATGAAGGAAAAGGGATTGTTCTTGAAGGTATTGGAAGTTGTTACATTATGTAGTACTGAATTAAGTACTGGCAGGTAACTGAGAGTGAGAGGAACTGTATAGGATTTCAAAGAGATAAGTCAGTTAGCCCACAGGTTCTGAGGTTTAAAGAAGAAAAAGATTTATCGGGTATTGATTTTTCATATGCACACACATGTAACATATTCAATGAATAACGCAGATGCCCTTTATTGTGAAACTTTCTGAGAGAGTCAGACATATGCAGCACAATTCTTTTAGATGTTATAAGTTTTGTGTCCAACCAGTCATATTTTCATGTCTATTGCTGCACACCAGGGGAATCAAATCTTCTGGTTGCCTTCTATGTTCAGTTTTGCTTTTTCGTGTCCTTACTACGTATTTTCATTTTCTGTAAGCTAATTGTTCTTCATTTTGTGTTTCTTTTGTTTTCAGTTTGTGACCAGCTGCTCCAAGCCGCCTCTTCTCGGCTTTGCACACATGGAGCCGCCATTTTCCATTCGTTGTGTGGAAGTCAGCGATGACCAGGTAGGAATACATTTGTTTTGTTGGTTTTGTCTTCCTTTGTTGTTTTTGGTATGCTAGTGTGTGTGTGTGTGTGTGTGATGGGAGTGTTATGGTTTGTGGTCAGCTTTCCTTTTTTTCCCTGTTTAGTTTATGTCCATGGATGCCAGGATTTCAGACTTATTCAGTGCTCAGTTTCCGAAATCTTGGTCTTACCATTTTAAAGCAATTTATTTAGAAATTACACTATAACAACTTAATTGAAAAAATAACAAACAGTAATTCTTGAATTAGAAATTGAGGGTATAACTATCTACCTCTCACTCAGTGAGTGACCAAATGGTTGGAAAATTCCCGGGAGTACAGAGAGGCCGAAAGACCCAGATGTATGATTTTTTGTTAGATGCAAAGTCAGTTCTATTAGCAATCTATTTGCTGGCTTTAGCCTGGTACTCATTCACACCTGTTTCAAGAAGGGACACAACGACAATGTCTTTTTATTGTGGGCCAGATTGTGCCAGCTAGACACAGTCCCACCAAGTCACAGGGCCTACTGCTGAACACATTGAACTTTACTTTTCTTGACTAGTGCTGAGATGAGTTGTCCACTTTTTCATCTCATCTTCCCCACCTCCTCCTCCTCCTTCTCTAGTTTTTAAGGAGGTGGGACTGGTTCTGAGAACAAAATTTTCCCTACACATCACGTCAATTTGACTCATACACAGGTGGGATGGGCAAGTGAGTTGAAAAATGTAGACTTTTTCCCCCCCCTGCATTTTCAGTTGCCATGGAAACGGTGGCCATCTTGGATTTTGGCTCAAGCTTTCATACATTTTAATATACGATAGGCTTTCACATTTTTTCATGTACATATCCTTCAAATTTTGCACACTTCTTTTTTGATACAACAATTAAAACTGATCAGAAGGATTTTTGGCTATATATGAAACTTTCATAGGTATGAATTTCTGAAAAAGAGTGCATTAAAAGGATTTTAAAAGTGCAAAAAAATTACACAAAAAAATTCAATCTTCACAAAATTACGACATATCAAAAAGTTCTTCTGATCATTTTCACATTTTGGTCCAAGCAACATTCCCACCAAATTTCATCAGGATATCTTTGCACACAAAAAAGTAGATCCACAATAAAGTTG
>JAOWAY010131961.1:0-10760 GCA_028565895.1 Goniobranchus geometricus
ACTACTACTACTACTACTACTACTACTACTACTACTACTACTACTACTACTACTACTACTACTACTACTATGACTATATTACTACTACTGCTGCTGCTACTACCACCACTTACTAAATATTCCTGGTATACAGCCTATGCAAATTAATTGGTTGAAAGAGAAAATTAACCACCAATGCCTGCTTCAAACAGCAACATGGTGATACTGATGTCCATCAGGAAAACTAAAGATTGAGAAAAATGGAGAATGTTTGCTCCTACTTGATCATGGTAGAAACTTGATGTACACCTGATGGGATTCCCATCCACAAGCCACCTTATGAACGGTGTGCACCAAGTGTGTGATAATCCAATAATGTTGTCTAATTTACTCAGCCAAAAGTTATTAAAATCCCTTTTTTAAATTTAGAATCCATATTTACAAGTCCTCAAATTATGTGCCTTTCACTCTACTTTCAATTAATTGTTGAGGCGAAGCATTAGATATTATCATGCAAAGAAATTAAGTTATAAAATACACTAACATCAAAATAAAGCAAGCTCAGTTAGACAATGTGAAAAGTGACAAAAATATTAAAAGAAGTCCAGTTCTTTTGAATAATTTATTACTATTATTTAGTTAACAAAGGGATATCAAATCTCTTGAAAAATGGTATCAAATGCAGGATGGAAAAAATAAATAAGTATTGAAAACAAAAAGACAAAACAAATCATCATGCTTCAACAAGCATACAAATAAAATCAATCTCACCTTGTCCTTAACTTGAAGTGAGTTTTAGAATCGAGTATTAAATCAGACTTTACCAATATCATAATCCATTTCTAAAAATGAGAAATGAGACAGAATGGTCCACAATTGGTCTTCCCTACGCTTTTTCTCTTGGGATCTTGAAAGTTATAATCTCCTGATTTCCTTTCAATTTATCGACCTTATTCCAAGACAAGTTTTCTTTATTTTCAAATTACGAAATCATGTGTGAACAATCTTGACTTCTTTGCTGAATGACAAGGCTTAAAAGATGAAGCAAAAGTCTGTTCTCTACACATATGGTAAGTTCACACCTTCTACACTTCAGTAGGAGACTACAATGTTGAATGATCACAGTGTCCTAGCTATCTGACAAGATTATTATCTGAAGCCAGGTACTCAGTCTGAGCCAGGAACTCAATCTGAAGCCAGTTACTCAATTGTATTTTAATTGAATGAGGATGACTGACGCTATGTCCCCAATGGTATACATATGTCAGGCCTAGGCTGGCCAACGATACATTTGAACAATGACCATGAGCCCATGCATTGCTGTTACAACAATGAGAGCAGAATCCTGTTGAGGGCTTTACCCAAGCACCTCATGTCAGGAAAAAGGATGCTTTGAAGTGAACTCTGACCTCTTGGCCTCAATAAAGCACTTCACAATTTATAGACCACTGACACCTTCATAAAATGCGTTCACAATATCACAAAACATGTCGATCTAATCACTTTAAAATAACTGTCATCAAAAACACTCATTTCAACATTATTGCCATTCAAAAATAATCATTTTGAAATCACTGTCATCCACAGACTCATTATAAAATACTTATCTATTTACATAACTGTTATGCACAAATAATATTTTGACATAATTGTCATTCTACAAATACTTATTTTGACCATTTCGTCCTTCATGAAAACTCCCTTTGACTTTCACATAACAGGTATTCTTACTTCACCATGACACCTCATGTCACCAAGGTGTTCTCTATTAAGATTCCTTTTAGTTCAATTACATTTGCAAAAAAGGCTTTATAATCTCTATATAAATTTCTATCAGTTCCTGCAAATATCCATTACACAAGAGGAAGAATGGCATGTCTGAACTGACCGTGTAGTTGAAAAGGAACATAGAACAAGAAAAAGTTTATGACCTCACACTTACTCACTAGACCAACAGCGTAAGACAATTTAAATCTAAAGGAATCATAGAATTAAATTATTTCAACAAAACTCATCTTTGCCTCTTAAGGATAATAGAACACAAGGAAAGAAAACATCTCAAATTTCTCCTCCTCTCCCCAATCTTTGCTTTCTAACAAGCATACAAATGCAAACACACATACATAGATACACACATAGAGAATATTTTATCACAGACTATGAGATGCTAAAGTAAGAAGGACATGTCTTACATTGCTATTCATTTTGTATCCTTAACGTTTAAATAGAATTTATAGTGAGAGCGGCAGACAGGAGCTGATGACACTTTTATTATAAGGCACAACCTGACCTCAAGGTGGATGCCTTATCTATTGAGAAAAACATTGTGAAGCAGAGATATAAATATGAAAAAAAAGTCAAACACACAGACACCTTTTGTGTAGAAGACAAAGGATTCACGGATGTCTGTCAACATACAAATCAATGACATGATGCATATTTGTTGAGATGTAGATTTAGTTTTGATGATTTTATCCAGAATTAATCTCTTGACATAATATAACAAAATCATTTTGGTTTGGATAGCAATTGCCCTTCTGCTCTAAATCTCATAATAAGAAACCAAATAAGTGATTTAAAAACTGATAATTTATCCAAAGAATTTGAATTTGGAATAAATTGAGCAGCTATTTTGGGTTCATCATAGCAGGTCGGCTGTGTTGCCTTGTAATAGAATTGATGACAATTAACCCTCTAAATACCATCATAATGCTATCAACAAAATATGGTCACACATCCCTTTACATCAGATAAACTGAGGGCAAAGGGGGTGTTTGAAACAGGTTGTCAGTCTTTCCTCATATACTAATGACTGGCAATCCTCCCCAGAATCATATAGAGGCCTCTTTTGGACGCAAGAGGAGAGGCTGCCACACTTTACTTTAAATCAGGGAACCAAAATTACATTGGGTGGAAAACAGGCTACCAGGAATCCTTGAATGTCAGAAGAACTGAGACTTAACGCTGGCAATCACCTATTTACATCAGATATACTGTTATATATAACACCATCATCCATTCCACTGAATTTTGGATAAACAACACAGCCGGCCAGCTATGATGAACCTAAAATACCTGCTCTATTTATTCCAAATTCAAATTCTTCATAACACCTACCATATATATATGTCCATAGTTCATGCCTTATCTAAGCCTCATTTCTTTAGATCACTAAATGTATCATATGTATAAATATGACTAAGCTACAGACAAGGTAAAAATATGACAATGTTCAATACTTCATCAGTAGCTATATTAAGTATAATAAAAGAATATTGCTACAAATAGGGCATTACATTTTCATACATTGCTTTGTGTGCCCTTTTCAGGATAATTCATATTAGAATGTATAATAATAATTTTAGTAATAATAATATAAAATTGCCTTTAAGTTTTCAATCATTCCTTCTGATAATTTCACCCGACTTAAATTCATTTTTCATTTGTGGTTACTTTATGGTCGATTGATTGATTATTTGTTTTATATTTCATATTCTTCTATCACTCCAAAGACGCTCAACACAGGCTTATCCACTACGATAAAATCAGCTTTTTTTTTTTTGTTCAATCATTTACTTGGTTGAGCCAGTCCACCTATGAGTTTAAATTCTATAACATTTTGTAACATCACAGGATCTGTCTGCATATCTAGAATTAGAGGTAAATGATTTTGGTTCATAAAAAAGAAAAGAATTCTATAAATGCAGGAAGATATTGAAAAGTTAAGTAAAGAAAAAGGAAACACAACTGAAAATAAACAATTTCCAAACATCCAACTGAAAGACAATGGGGAAAAGTGTACCAACTTTAAAATCATGATGAAAAGGGTCATACATTGGTTTTGATATTTCTTAGTCACCTCCACAATAAATGCTCCAAAAATGTATGCTTCAAGTGAATGCAAGCCATTTCAGTGTACAAGATTTGTTAAAATTTTTGGTTTGCCCTGAAAATGCATTCTTTACACACTTCACTTCACAGTGAGTGATACATGGTCTAGACACTGAGATATATAACACAATAGCACTCAATTTCTATCCTCATCAGTGTTTCTGCCTCTGAAGGCCGAGACAAATCCCTAATGAATGCACTCTAATTCTCTCTTGACTCAATGATAATCAATCTCTTGTCAGCCTCTGTTTGTATTTTACAAATCAATTCTATTGTACCTCTTTCTATTTCCAAAATGGCATGCAATGAGCAGGGCAATGCCAGTACAATTTTTGCTGCTTATTCTCCCAAACAAATGCCATAGCCTTTTGAGTATTTGCAGGATTGTAGCATTTCAAATATCGTACACTCATGCCATTTGATGTATTTGGGGAGATGACATAGTTGTGAAATCTAATTCACCAGAAAGCACACATTGTCATATGTGCATGGTTCTTGCCACCTAACAATCTGCATTATGGTGTTGTCAGTCTTCTCCTTACAATAAAGTTTAAACTACTTACTTTAATTTACGCAGTTTTGAGGGATCAAAAATTATCTGAGTTAATTTTCCAGCCAAAGCTGTACCCTTTTTTACCAGGGTCAAATGAAGCAGCAGGGTAAATTTTCTTGCATAAGGAAAAAATGTGTGTGTCCACAGTGAGAATTGAACCTGCTGCCCCTCAGTCTGCAGGCCAATGCTCTGTACTAAGCATTAGCACCCTTGTAACAAATGAAGACAACTGGATATTTGAGCATTGATCAACGTAACAGGTTGAAATAGATAGTCCATTTTGACTAAGAAATATAAAAAACCACCGCTTTTAAATGGGCTGAACTGAATTTGAGCTTTAACCAAATCAAGTAAGGAGGGAAATAAAGGTGAGAAGTCAGTTCACAGGATAATTTAGATAATAATCTTTAAAAAGATTAAAAAGAAAGGTCAGTTTTGAATAAACTTCAAAAAATTAATACAAGTTTGTCGACAAGGTTTGAATTCAAATTGACTGAGATTTTAACAAAATTAATTAGAATTCTAATGTAAAAAGTGTGACATCCTAATTCATATAATCAATTCAATTGAAAGATAAATTTGAATGAAGAAAAAAGAACAACAAAATTTTAACAAAATTTTGAAAGCAAAGTTTCTAGCAGCTAAATAGCAAATATAAATTCCAAGTCCTGAATCTACTCCTCCATATAAGACTGCAAAGCGTACAACTGTGAGAGTGAGAGCATTGTTTGTGCAGAATTCAACTGCAAGTTAGAATGAAAGTAATAAAAGTAGAAAGAGTAAGGATGCTGCAGGATGAGTCATGGTTACTCTGTGATTTTGTCTTGTCTAAATACCCGATGATTTATGTGCGTATGTTTATCTGTATACAAGATAATAAAGTATTTAGAATTGCATCAAATATGCTGACTCAATCATCGGAGTGAGTATTACTGTCAATACTGTCATGTTTAAGTTAAACTCATTTAACTCTTTCTATGCCAAGACATGTTTCTGGCCAGCAATTGGTAAGTCCATAGTAAGTAAGATTTAAATGGAAAAAATAATCATAGTCCAATATTCTAGTGTCTCTTGACATCAAATTGAAAAAAAAGAGGGCTTTTCAGTTATATATAGATCTAGTCTAATATTGCCCAGATATAAACAAATTAATTTTGTGATTTATGTCAATAAACTTCAAGAAAGAGTTAAAAATGAGTGTCACATTTTATCAGTGACTGGCACAGAAAGAGTTAAAAGTCTTGAATTAGTCCTTTGCCTTTAACTGTGGAAATGGACCAATTAGTACACCAAGCTTGATGCCAAATCCCCTGAAATTTGATATAAGCTGATAATAGCTGATATGCTTTGGAGTAACGAAGATTTTTTTTAGAAAATTTGAGAAAAACACTGGAACATGAAATGATGGAAGGCAGCTAAACAAATTGAAAATATTATAATTTGCGGATTGCAGAGAACACAATAAGGTTAACAATAAAAGATTTGGAAATACATGATGCCAGAAAGATCCACAATGCATCAGAGTCAAAAATGTTGGGCAGAATGGAAGAGGATGATTCTTGGTAGCAAGAGGAAAAAACCTGAAGGAAAGGAGTGTACTTTTTGATGGTAAAGATCAAAGAGCTTCAGAGCTTTTTTAAATAGCGCTAAATCCATTATGTGCTTGAAGCGATGTACAAAAGTTCCCAAAGAGGCCTTTTTTTCCAATCAAATTCAAATGCCTTTTCAACTCCATATGGAGTAGGCAGAGATGCAGCCATTTTAAAGGCATACTGACAAGATCCTCCTCTACCTATGGTCGAATACTCAATAACACCTGTGGGGTGAGAAAAGTGTGTGTAAACAGCCTTTCTTAAGGACTAAACAGCGCCAAAGCTCAACCAGGATTCAAACTTGGAACCTCGCAGTTACAAGTCCTACACCTTAACCTTGCAGCCATGCTGCCACAGATTCCATTGAAACAAAAGGAAAGATGATGTACGATAAGTATGAGACAGCATGGAGCGGTAATGTGGTTGTGTTTTGTTTTTTTCTTAGCCTAAATTTAAGATGGGAGACAGGAGAAGCAGATAAGAAAAGGTTGCACTGTGCCTGCAAAAATAAATATGGAAGATGGAATAAGAAATGAGAATATTCAGGACAGGCTTGAGGTAGTGAGCAATATCAAGGAAAATCCTAATCTTAAGATATGTGAAGAGAGGAAATAAATGTTGTGTTGGGGTTTAGTAGTACTAAAGGCTGAGGTCAGGTAAGAAGCCCATAGCAGAAATTTAAGGATTGTTCTAAATTGGATGTGAATAAAGTAACTTTGAATGAAGAGGATGAATGAAAAAACAAAAAAATGTGGAGAAAAGGGCATTGAGACAAGCTAAAAGGAGATGAAGACAGTAGTGAAGAGTACAAATTTGGTTGATTAAATGTTAAAAAGGTGAAAATGTATGATTTTTCTGGCATTGCTAGAAATATTACAAGATTTGTACATGCTGGAGCTCTACCCTTGGGTGATTTTTGATACACTGAATGATGTTTCTTGTGTAATGCGGGAGATAAACCCTTATAAGAGTTTTTGATAAACTTAATGATGTTTCTTGTGTGATGCTGGAGATAAACCCTTATAAGATTTTTTGCTCCCCCATTTTATGATGTTCTTTGAGCCATACTTGAGCTAAACCCTTATAAGATTTTTTAAATACATATTATGTTTCTTGTGCCATACTGGAGCTAACCTTTATATGACTTTTTGATACATTGAAGGTCATTACTTTTCTTTTTATGTTGTATTCTTCACTCATTAGGAAATGTACTTTAACAAAACATGTCAAAGATCTAATCAGTTTAGTTCATAAATACGGCAAAATGACTTTTGCTTTCACAGAAAATAGCCTATTTATAAGTAAGATAAAGGATAATCAATTCACATATATACAGCCAGTACTACAAATTTGCATAGATTAAAATTAGCAACCAAAGCACTTTGATAAATAAGCAGTTCCAGTAGAAGAATAATTTTTGTTCAAAATTGCAAAATAAGTCATTATGAAGCAGTGCTACGATTAGATTTATATCATGAAGGGAAGCATGCGTTTAATGGCACAATCAAACACTATGGTTGACTTCAACATTATAAGATGTAATATTCAATAATACATTTGAATGATTTGAGCACTGGCATGGAGGCAAAGGAAACAAAGTAGGCCTATATAATAATTTTTTCTACACTATGACTTTTTCTTTTTCTCTAACTGAATCAGCAGAGGACAACAAGCTGTTACTCTGTATCAAAGGAAATGAAAAAAAAAGTGGATGAATCCTAAATACTAATTATGATTCATAAACCTCAAAAAGTAGGACAAAGCATATTAATCCAAAATCTTGAGGTGTGAATGGCCTTTTCATTTCACTCAAACTTGTCACACTAAGCAAAATAAAAACTGAGAGAAGAAACAAAACAAAGCCAACCCTTTCTTAACCTTTTTAAGTACACGTGTCTTTGTCAATCTTTGAAGAAAAGCTTTTTAGGTAAAGCAGTAAAAATACTTACAATAAAAATAATATGATACACCACATAATGATAAGCATAATGTCATGTATGTAGGCACATTACAAATATATATGTAATAAGAATCAATCGTGGTGGAGATTTATGATTTCATATCCTGACACACAAAAGGAAACACCATGAGGACGGAATTCAAGATGGCAGCTAATGGCCTTCTTGATTTTGCACAACTTGGTGCTGGATCAGAGTCTGTATTTCTTTGATCCATGATTACAGGGAGTTCTTCCCTAGCCCTGGCTAAATTACGACGCAACACCACCATCCGAAGATCATCTGCACATGTCCTCAGTGGCAGATGAGCAGGCCTGTGGGCAAATGGCCTTTGAAATTTGAAGTCATTTTCACACACTTCCTGGGTCTTCAAAAGTTCCACTTCATTTTCTTCCCCTGAAATCAAACTATCCTGGCTGGAAAACAGACTTTCAGAATCAGAGCAGGTATCGCTTGAGCAAGTAGCTCCAAATTGTTGGTTTGAATGGGCATTTTGACATTGATCCTCATTTGAATGTCTAACAAGTCTTTCACAGGATGGATTTTGAAATCTGCCTTGGGCATTTGGTTCAGGCATTGTATTTGAATGGAGTTCTGTGAGGTGTAGTCTGATGGCATCACGGTAACTTGGTGGAAGTTCATCGTATTTAGGAGGTGCTGTGAAAGTTTTTAAAAAAAAAAAGTCATCATAATTTCTCAAAATTCATAAATAGGAGAAAAAAAATATTTAAATTCATATCTTCCAACAGATTTGCTAATTGTATTTCAAAATTGAACTAAAATCTTCCTTTTTATATGTTACTGTTATGATTTCATATTTCTCCTCACACATAAAATCTTATAATAAATCTAAATCTGTTCCATATTCCCTCTGAATCAAGCTTATTTCCTCTAAATCAAGTTGCTGATTGTTGGATTGGTTGTTGTTTCTTGGACTCATATATTTGCAATTTTGAACTCTTAGTAAGTAAAGAGTATAATCGGTATCTATGATTGTAAGCCAACACACAAGAGCTATTGCTTACCTTCTCTCATCCTGAGGTATGCTTGCTCTCTGGCAACGCTAATAGGGATGGTGCCAATGTGGATTTTGATGGACATCCGCAATTTCTTCACCGACAAAAGAGTTGGCCTGATGAACAGCTGTCAACGAAAAATTTGTTAAAACATTTAAAAGAATGAGAAAAAATTGATGACAAAAGAAATTCAATAGAATGGTAGAGGAACAAACAAAGAAAGGAAATGGATACATAAGGAGGCCAGGACGATAGAAAGTCCAAGACAAACGTGCCCCAAGCTGGAAAAACCAAATCAGTCTAAGCCGCAAGGCCAACACTCAGAACCCAGCTGATCCCAAGACGTGGGTGGGAGATGCATGGAACTGAATAACAACATAGCAAAGGGCCAAAGTAAACACCTCCCAAACCCCACCTCCGAATAAAGATAAAGATTGCATTTATATAGCGCTTTCCACCGTTCTACGAACAATTTCAAAGCGCTTTACAATACTCTATCCCCTAGCAGGCATACTCCCTGGGGAGTATACAGTCAAGTGGAGCACAGTCAGCGCAACAATACCAGCCTATTGCTAGGTACTCATTTAACACCTGAGTCGAGTGAAGCAATTAGGGTAAATTTTCTTGCTTAAGGGAAAAAAACACGAGTCGTCGCTGGCGGGAATCGAACCCGGGACCTCACGATCCCAAGACCAATGCCCCATTCGGCCAACTGTGCCCCATTTTGATATCATGGGGAACAAATCTAGCGATATCATATTTGTCTAGTGCATTTGATATCGTGGGGAGAAAAGGCTTTTAGTCCTACCATACTGTCAAGGGCAATTGTGACATAAACACAAAGGCTTACTGAGATCACATTGTCAAAGACACTTGAAATCATGGAAACAAGGATTTTATGAAATAATTTGTATCAAGGAAAGTTGATACCATGAAAAAAAAAGGCTAGTAATATCATTGTCAAGGACAATTGATGTCATGAAAATAAATTCTACTTAAACGAATTCATTGTCAGGGGTTGTTGACATTTTCTTGACAGGCGGTGAATGTTTTGAATAAATATGAATTGATTATACACACATTGTGGGAAACTTTACATGAATATAATGAGAAACCCACAAATCGGATAATTCGAAATTTACCCTCTCTTCTTGTTAATGTCTTTGTTCGTTTTTTTTCTTTTTGCTGTTTGTTTGTTTCTGTTGTTGTTGTTGTTTTATTTAATAGAATTTAGTTGTTTGTACTTGCTCGGTTTTCTTTTGTTTGTTTGTTGTTGTTTTTTTTTCTTTACAAAGCCATCACTCAATTTTTCACCGACCTTCATTGAGACAAAGGTGTACTGAGATCAATGTAATATCATTGTCAAGGACAGTTGATGTCATGAAAATGAGATCTAATTAAATGAATTTATTGTCAAAGGTTGTTTGACATTTTCTTGACAGGCAATCAATGTTTTGAATAAATATGAATTGATTATACATATTGAGGGAAAACTTGACATGAATATAATGAGAGAACCATAAATTGGATAGTTCGAAATTCACCATCCCTTCTTGTTATTTCTTTGGGTAAATCCCTTTGGTTGTTGTTTTTTTTCTTTTCGTTTGTTTGTTTGTTTGTTTGTTTGTTTGTTTTTGTTGTTGTTTTTTGTTGTTGTTGTTTTTTTAATAGAATTGCCTCGCTTGTACTTGCTTCCTTTCATTTTGTGTTTGTTTGTTTGTTTGTTTGTTTGTTTGTTAATTTTGTTTGTTGTTTTTTACTTGTTTATATA
>JAOWAY010132072.1:0-10759 GCA_028565895.1 Goniobranchus geometricus
ATAAACAAGGAAACAAAAAACAACAATAAAAATAACCTGCAAAACAAAAACAGACAAAAGAAGCGATACTTATAAAGAAGTCTTTGTCTTTGATTTTCAATGGCTCTTTTTTCATTTTCAAGTACCATATTTAAATTGTTAATGTGGCTGTTTATTCCTTTTATTATTATTATTGTTCCTCCATCCAATTATTTTATTTCACTTTGACTGTTTGTTTTTTTTTCGTCAATATTACAAATTTTTCCCGAGAATTTTATATGACATCGAATGAAAACCTTAATTGAATTGGTATCTTCTGAAATGTTGTCTTGTTTTTTTTATTTGTGGCTTCCTTATGTGACCATTTGAACCATTTGTCATGCAATATTGTTTAACATTTGTTAATTATTGTGTATTCTTACCAGAGACTGGAATGCAATCCGGGTTAGAGGCACATCACTTCCTGAATCGCTTTCCTGCTGGGAAACAGGGGGTGAATCTGATGTTCAATGCCATAAGTCAAAGTATGTTATTAACCACATCCAATCCTGAAAAAAAAATATTTCAAAGTTGTCCAAGTTTATTATGTTAGTGATTGTGGGAAATGCATTACCAATAAGAGATACCTCGTGTAAAATGGTAACATGTGAAAAACAGTAAAAAGTTCACAGGAAACTGGAATTGCAGCCTTGGAGAACTATTTCTTGGCTATCGTACATTACACAGAAGTGAGAAGCTAATTGTCATGTGTTCAGGATGCTGCAAATTCAGAAGAATTAGGTGGAATGAACTATTAGTCAGAGCCTGATTTTTGATCATGTACATGTATTACATTATTTATAATCTAAACACAGGCCAAATGAAATTTGATGCAGGCCCATGTAATGATGACACTGAATAAGTACATATGCACACAGTTACCCACAAAAGCATTCCATTTGTTTTCTTAAAATCTGATTTAAATGGATAGACAATAACCATGCACACACTCTTTCTCTAAAAAACTCCATAAATTGGATCTGTGATCACATCTTGCCATGTTGCACAATAAGAATGTGACTGCAGAAAGAATGAGGGACAATGCATGACAATAAATCGCCAAACTCCCACTTAACAAACAAAACATGCCTATTGTTATAGGTGAGCCAATTGCTCATGGTATGGTTACACAGTAATCAAATGATAAATCCAATTCACGAAACATGGAGGAAAAGGGGTAGGCACTGAGTTTATTGATCAGCTGTTTTGGGTGAGAAGTTTAACCAATAGGGTCTACCAGTCATTTGGTGAAAGGAGAGAGTGAAGAGGCTGGTTTGTAATTGACTGCATAATGCATTGCACAATGCAGCCAATGCTGTGAATCACCACCTCAGCCTCAGCTACATTGCTATCAATGAACACATGAGACTCTCAGTGGTTACTTTAATTCAACCGATTGCATAATGACCCATTCAAGCCAAAGCTTGGACTCATTTCAGCAAGTGATCATTGAAAGTTGTTGACGTCCTTTGGATTGTTGCTAAAAAAGGAATGGCTAGTTAGGTGAAAAACATGTAGCAAAGCTGAACATTTAGAGGTGTAACTTTTATAAGAAAAGATAACATTTCTCTAATTAAATGGACATTTAGGTGAAAGGGGCGATTAGCTTGAGGACAATGAGCCATCCACTAATGTATATCATTTTCCTTCTATAATATTCTGAAAATAAATAAATGAATAAATGAATAAATTTCTTGAGTCTTTTTATTACCTCTTTCTGTGCCAATCACTGATAAAATGCATTACAAAACTAGTTAAATTTTTTTAAAAATTCATAATAAGTTCACTAAATTAAATTTCCATGGTATTACATATGACTATGAAAACATTCTCTAAAAAGTTTTCCTTGAAGTGCATACCTACTCTCAGACAAGTTTATGCCCAAGTTCCTTAAGTCTCATAAAAGTTTACTTAATTCATATGCAGCTCATCAACAGGGGCATAGCATGGGAGTGCCTTGGCACAGAAAAGGTTAATTAATCATGGCTTTTCTTGTATCTCTCCACATACATGAAAGAAAAACTGCCTTATATTTTTTGAAAAAGCAAAAATAATACCAATATCAGTATTATCCTTAGTCTTCCTACAGCTGACTGACTCAGATTAGCTGTTTATTTATTTCAGGGCACGAATTTCTAATTACGGTTGGGAATTTTAATCTAGCATGTTGTCTTCAAAGTGATGTTTGTAAATTGCGTTTGGAAATCTTCAATACTTATTATTAAATTTCATTGTATTTGGTAGATTATTCCACAAACTTATTGTAGTTGATTGTGTTAAGTTGAAGATTTGAATTCTTGTTCTGGCTCTTCCTGTGCTTTTCATTTAAATTTCATCTATGTTGATCATTATTTGCTTTAAGTGAAATTGTAACTTCGCTTTTTGTTCTTAATTCCCTGAGGTGCACCACTGTAATTTTATCATGTTAAATTTAGTATCGCCTGTTGTAAAGCTATAGTTATAAATCTGACTGCAATTTTCTGTACTTTCTCTATATCACGTGAAAAAAGAAAAAACACACATAAGTAACAGCCATCATCATCAAGTACCGGGTCTGAGACAGACATTGGCAACCATGACACGCCATTCACTTCTCTGTTCAGACAATCTCAGGAAGTTCAGTAATGTGTCTAATTTGCAGTAAGATATCTATGCTATCATCAAATAATATATTTGGAGGCTTTGTTTTAGAGTGTGAATTGCTCTTTTCATTGGTGATGATGCTGATTTGTTTTCAGTTTGGGGTTTTTTTTTTACATATTTTTATTAGCATCATTTGCCCTTCAATGTTTATTGATCAATTGTTATTTTCAAATTTCTTCTAAAGCATAGACCTCGTTTTGTCATCTAATGATGACACCCCATTGGCTGACGCACCTCCCACTACTTCTGGCAAGCGAAAAAAAAGGAAGAAGAGGAAGAGGAGAAGAAGGAAAAACAGAAGAAAGAGGAAGAACTGGAGTAAGTCTTAACTATTTAAACTGAATGAATTTAGATTTGCATCATGCTGAAGCTTCCGTATTTGAAAAAGTTACAACAAGAAGAAAATCAATGTTTGGATCAGTGACATAAATCTTTATTTCCTTTTATAAAAGTGTTACAATTTTTCCTGATGGGTAACGAATTAAAGTGTTTAGAATATAGGGCTGTGCAGAGTCAATTGCAATCATACCTTTCTTTCTCTTCCTTTATGACTCTCTATGCTCATGACCCAATTGCATCTCTTAGAAGCCTCTGCCAAGACATTTATAATGAGTCTCTACCACAGTTGACCAGCTGTGATGCCTTAGATTTCGATACCATAATTTTCGGTGCTACAAAGATACAACTTTCTTCTCTCTGTCACGTCCCTCTGGCTTATACTCTGGTGTGGCCTACAGTAGATTTTTTTTTTTTCTTATGAAGGGGTTAGTATTCAGTCGAGTATTATCTGTTCACAACAATACATAATTTCCTAGCCCTATTCCAGTGAATGTTAACACTTCAGAATCACAACAAACCATATATTTTTTAGCTTTGCTTACAGCATGCCACAGGTCTAAATCAAGTTTTAGTCCACTTATTTTCATTCTTCAATCATAACGTCTTTCATCCAATCAAGACATACAAAAGTTGAAAAGTACCTCACAAGATGTGCGGCTTATACTCTGATTGTTCTCCATTATGTGTGGCTTATATCCATGAGTGGCACATAATAAGACAAAGTCAGATATTATATAAGATTTATGAGTGAGGATTATAGCCGATGTGGATTATGACCCAGAAATTGTAATTTTCTTTGTTGATTGATTTTGTTTACTGGAAATAGTAAGTAAAAGATTTTTCTTTTGTCTTTTAAAATTATAATTGGGTTTCTTAAAAAACAACTTCTTGCATGAATATTCATTGGAGAGAATATTGGCATTGAAAAAATCTTTCTTTTTATGTAGAAATATTGACGACGTTGAATGGATCTTTACTTTAACTTGGAAATGTTGACGTTGAACTGATCTTTATTTTTACTAAGAAATATTGGCGTTGAATGGATCTGTATTTTTACTTTAAAATATTGATGTTAAATGGATCTTTATTTTTACTTGAAAATATTAACGTGAATGCATCTGTCTTTCTGCTTAGTTCCTTCAGCATGATTTTTTTTTACTCTTTCATCAGGGCGCAATAACAAAAGGAATTCTCGTTCAGTGGCCAAGCGATGCAAGCTAAACCTTGTAGATGAATGTCCATGGCCACATTGCAACTGTTCATGCCCAAAGTGTAGATGGGAAACGATAAATGAAGTGAATCAATATTTTCTACGGACACTAGCCACAGTAATGGGCATAGATCCATCAGCAATGGCAAATATTCGACTTTGTGGTTAATGGTTTTTTCATCCAAAGGATTGATAATGGAGAGATACAATTTGACTGTCCAATTAATACAATGGACTCTATACGTATTTTTATATGCCCTCAATTAACATCAACTGGCAGAGGAAATATGTGGGGCTAGGAAAAGTCCAGAGGACAATTTTATATAGGCCTACTCTCAATTTCATTCATAAATTGGCTGATAACTTTTTAACAGGCAAAATACTCTTTTGCTTAGTTCCCATACCTCATTCACTTTGAACAAGATTTTCAAAGAAAAAGTACACAATAAGAATGGGGTCATCAGTTTCAACAAAGCAGATACTGTAGTTTTGATTCCAAAGTTTTGGCTGGAAAAGCACTCTGCCATGGACTGGCATCCTAATCAAAGAATAATGGATAAACTTTGTCCCTGTCTGCTTCATGCTATAGAAACAGGGATAAGAAAGGTTTATGTGCCAATTCAACTTGAAAAGGACCACTCTATTGCTTCACTTTAGTTTCACTCCTGAAAAAAAAAAAAATCAACCACAGCAATAAGCAAAATAAAACAAAACAACAAACAAAAACCCAACCAAACAAAAAAAGAAAAAGGTGACCAGCAAAACAATAGCAACAACAAATTTCTTTAAGATAAAAAAATGAAAAACAACAGAAGCAGCAGCCCATGCAAGATGAAATGTTCATTGGAATGAATTGATCGGTTATAAAAGATGTTGAACTTGTTCAATGAAATAAATTGAGCTGTCTAATACAATGATGAAATGTTTAAAAGAATAAACTGAGTTGTCTAATAAAATGATGAAATGTTCAATGGAAAAAATTGAGCTGTTTAATAAGATGGTGAAATGTACAATGGAACAAACTGAGCTGTCTAATAAGATGAGGAAATGTTCAATAGAACAAATTGAGGTGTCGAGTAGGATAATGGAATATTCAATGAGCTGTCCTATAAAATCTGCCCTGTTCTTCTGAAAGGTTACATTTTCCTCTTTGCAAATTACACATATACATCCTTTCAAATTGAAATGGCAGAGATGATAAAATGCTCAATGAAGCTAATCAATCTGTTTCATAAGATGAGGATATATTAATGTTCAATGGAAATGAACTGAACTTTCACAGAAGAGGAGCGAAACTCCTTAAATGTAAAAGCTTTAAACTTCAAATACTTACAAGACTGTACAAAGGAATTTTGAATTTTGTTTGTCAGAAAGATATGGAATTTTCTTGTAAATCCAAAGACTGGTGCATTCAAGCCTTCATGGATTTGTTGTAAATTTTTAATCCTTTAGAAGTTTAATATTTTTTTGTTTGTTTTGTGTAATGTGATTGATGCCCGTTTATAATTCTATGTACACATTATCTATGAAGTACTGTGCTATTTTTTTTAAACATTCTGTTCTCAAATCTGTTGTTTCAATTTAGAATAATGTTACATTCATATATATATGGTATATTTTGTACTCATACGCAGTAGTTATACATACTCTATTGATTACACATAGAATGGATATGCATAGCAGGGCATAGCCGAGCTTATGAATTCAAACTTTTTAATTTTGAGTGATTGAGCTTTGCTAAAGGACACTTAAATCTGAGATTTTTTAAAGATCTAGTTTAAGTCGTAAAATATTTCATTTTCGTTATTTCACACCTTCATGAACAGTATCAACATCTAGATACTTATTCAAGATCTACTGTAGTCTATAATATAAAGGTAATGAAATGTACCGGTAAATTCCTTTTACAACCACAAAATCCACCAAACATGCTTAACCATTTGCCTATTTTGGACCATGTAGTAATATGTTTCATGAATAATAGAGCATTATTGTATCATAATGTGATACTATAATCATTATGTTTTTGTATTAGGTGCTTGGATTGCTATGGAATGAACATTAAATCAGTGTATATAATCAAATTAGTTTTCAACTTTATCATTTTCATCAAATCACAGGTCAAATATTTAGAGAGCACATCAAAATACACACTGTCGTAAAGGTTCTTTGGTCCTTATTATTCTTTCTAAGCCCAGCTGCTGAAATAATGGAATAGAATTTTTTGTTAACTTACTGAAAAATGTAATTGAAGATGGACCACTATATCAATCTGCTTGAATTTGACAAATTTTAGATGAGGGTATATTCTAAAGGGTGTTTCATGTAATACATGTCAACTGCATCTAGGTCTAGGCCCATGTTTTTAATGCATTTAAATCCACTGTACTATATGCACTACTCACAGACTTTTGTCGGCATTTTGTAGCTATTTTTGGCATATAAAGCGATAATCGTGATTTCATCACATTCAAACTTATCTAAGATGAAATGATTCTTCTCTGTCTCAAGGAAGTTTTAGAGAGAGCTAACCTTTTCAATTTAATTGTATGGTTGATTCTATTTTTTTTATTTTAATGTGTAATATTATAGAAGGAAAGATTTTGATAATTTTCCAGTGCAATGATTAAATTAATCCAGAAATCCAAATCAGTGAGAATTCAAATTGAGTAAGAGAGTGTTATGCAATGAGCATCATAGTGAATGAAAAGGTAAAAGAGCCTCTCATTTCTATTATTTTGTTCCATAGTTTTTTGTTGTTTTTATTTTATCATAATGAATGAAAAGGTAAAAGAGCCTCTCATTTCTATTATTTTGTTCCATAGTTTTTTGTTGTTTTTATTTTGCTGTTGCCATTTTTTACCTCTTTATGAATGGGAATATTTGTGCGTAATAGTAATGTATGAAAATTTGCCTGTTTGTTACTTTGTTTTGTTTTTCTTTTTTGATTGGTGACAATTCCCATCTCAAAAGATAATCTCCAAGGGACTTCCTTATAGATCTATCTTCACTTTCTATACTTGCCCACCTCAGAAGGGCTAAAAGATGTGTTTCAAAACAAGGCTTTCTCTTTAAAATTCAGTGCGCTCCACTCAACATCTAACTATTCTACACCTTCTTGTTTTCAACGGAAATAAACAGTTGTAAATAATTCCCATGTATAAACACTAATACATTGTAGCCCAAATTGACATTCCGGTCTTCTAGTTTCTCTTAATTCAGCCAAACTACCACCCTGTTTTGTTATCAAACTCATCCAAAGTGTTAAACCTGGTACCTTGAGATAGTACAGCATTGACCTATCATGTACATGGGATTACCATTACATCAGTATGCCTTCAGGCTTAAAACTTATTGAGACTAGAATGAGGCCTTTTCAGTGCCTTGATTGTCGCCTCAACTGTCACCTGTCGGCCTCATCGTTTGTCAATGTTAGCTTTCTCACACATAGACTTTTAAAACCTTCTCCATTGTTCTCTCTTCGGCCTGCGTTGAGAGATGGCTTGGAGTTTCAGGCCTGTTGTGTTGTTGATGCAGTCCATGTAGGCGATGGATGGTCTGCCTCTTCTTCTTGTTGACTCAGTTTTCCCTTGGAGGACCGTCTTCATTGAATGTAAGAGCTGTAAACTGATCTAAAACAGCATTATACTGATTTTTAGAATAGATTTGAGTTATTTCTCCGATGAATGTTTCTAATCCCTTCAAAGTCGATTTATCAGGTGTGCACTGTAATCATTGTTTAGAATTAACTGTTTTAATTTCAAGTATCTCTTTAAATGAAATGTTAGAAGAATGCACAGCTTCTATACAATTTAAGGAATAGCCGTAAGTACTAGAGAATGTCAACATTTGATCCGGTTGTGATCAAACCGTCATCCTTCTACAGGAAGAGGGATGTAAATGGGATGGGTTCTGATATAACTGTAACCTGATTCTTGAGTTAGGTTGAAAAGGGCCCATTTTATCCAGCATGGCTGTATTATGCAGCACCAAACCTTAAAAACCAAACCAAAGCCCTTCAAGAGAAACAGACTGGAGAGACCTAAGTTTAAGTTTTTATTATAAAATTATTGATGTAAGTTGAGACTCATTTCAGTTCAATGTTTTCTTTTACAATTTTTTTTTTTGTTTTTGTTTTTCAATATTCTTTACCAGCTACTATTTTAATGGGATCCATGCTCCTCATGACATAGTTTGCCTCTGAGACTTTACTTAACCAAAAAGTTGTCTTATTTTACTTTTTTGAAAAAATGTATATGTTCTAGGGAAATTAAGATATTACCCCTAAGATTCAGTGTCCTTTTGAATCAAACTCTTTGGATGGAGTTGGTGTAAAGTTTAGTTATCATTGTTTTAAGACACATGTTATACAACAACATGACACAGTTCTTGCTTTTAAATTTCTCGACCTCTCTTAATTGGGTTTAGATGTCTTTATAATTAAAAAAAGAAAGTAGTGAAGCGTTAGCCATTGTATATTCAGAATATGGTACTGATCTTTACTCTTTGTTGAATTTTGACCAATTTCTGTCATGGGAAAACACATGTCTTTGAAAAAAATCCTATCTTTGAGAGAAAAAATGGCTTTAAAAGAAAGATGCTTAGAAAGAAAAAATGGCTTTAAAAGGAAGATGGCCTTGAAAGAACAGATGCCTTTGTAAGAAAAGATGGCTTTGAAAGTTGTTGCCAATATTCAATATCTGACCCCTTTTTATGTATAAAGTTTTCACTTCAAAACAAAGACAAAAACATTATAATGAAGGCAGCTTTTTTATTGATTAATAACTGAACTTAAGGAAAGAATAGTGCTTTATATTCCATACTACCCAGGTCAGCTATAAAAGAAAAGTTTTTTAATGAAATACTTAAACTATCTCTTGATTTATGTTTGCGATAGAGCTACCCTGCCAATTTAAGCTACCGTTAATCTCTAATGGCTGATAGAGCCAACATATTTGTTTCCCATAACTTAGTTTCTTTAAATTGCATATCATTAAAAGTGACTTCATATTTTGCAACATTCTTCAATGCTTATACATCCCCCCCCCTCTCCCCCTGACAAAAGAAAAATAAAATGCATGGAAAAGTCAGCAAGTTTTAGGAGGAAAGGGTATAGGCTGATAGAAAAAATTCTTCAGAGTTGTTAACACTTTATTTCATCAAAATCTGTCCAGCGAAGCAGACGATGTGTTTAAAATAATTAATCATGGTACCACCTTAATCGAATGATGTCACCAGCCTGGCTGCCGAAAGTAAGTTACAGTATATGGTTAGATCATTTTATCACTTTGATGCAGATGTTGTTGTGCAAAGCTTTAAGTTTGATTGATTGATTTTTTGGGAAGAGATGTTGATTTTAATTTTCATTTTGTCATCTTCATTGTGTTTGTTGATGACATTAGTTTGAATGGAATTTTCTCAAAAGTCTGATTCTTTTTACTGCTATACTGATCTTCCTTCATCTCTTTACTTGTGTGAAAACTGACCATCAAATCAACTATGCTTCAAGAAATTTTATGAAGCTTCCACTGGCGAGGACCAATTAAAAAAATAATATTCGATCAATAGGAAAAAAGGACAGTACAGGTAGCCAGAAAGGAGACACTTGCCTTGGACCAATTTGATTGGTATGGGGTGCTGTTACTCATTATAAAACTCTCTACAAGAAACTTTGGTTCTTACTAGTGTCATGCACCCTCTTTGGGGGATGCCTTGAATTTGAAGGCTAACAACTAGACCAACCTATGTTCAAAACATGTCCCAAAAATAGTTGTCTATTCATTCCGTTCTATCAGAGTCATCGTTGCTCTTTTGAAGTGTGAGTATCAAGTTGGTTATGAAAGCGATAGACACTGATATGTAAAACATAGATATCTCAACCCCTGGTAATTGATAAGTTTAGGCGTACCCTTTTTCTCATGCCTATGACCTAAACATAATATGCTAAGTCCCCTGTTTTATCATTTATTGTTTTTTATTTTATATATTCCTCCAGCTGCCTGTTATCGTCCTTATTTATTTGTATTTGGTAAAAGATGTTGGTCTGAAATATATCATTATGTTTGTCCTCAATTACCTTTCATTGAGTAAACTTAACATAAATTTCTAGATTTTATTTAATAGTAGCATTTTGGTATTAAGGATTGTGGTAATAAATTGCAAATTAATCATAGGAGATAAACATCCATAAAATAAAGAAAAAAAGCAACTGTAGAATGAGAAAATATCATAGGTTCAATCACAAATCAATTTCATAGAAACAAACACGCCTCTATCTTCGACTCAATATGTCCAAATAGTTCTATGTGTCAGATCATTATATGGGATTCTACAACAAAGGTGACAAAGGCACAAACTGCACAAGTCATATCAATTACCACAAAGGTCCTTGAGTCCATTCACCACACAATAAATCTCATAATACACACTGCCACAACTTAGTTTTAGTAGTAGTGTCATATTCGAATGAGAAAGCGAGAGAGAGAGAGAGAGAGAGGAGAGGGAGAGAGAGAGAGAGAGAGAGAGAGAGAGAGAGAGAGAGAGAGAGAG